>JADBJO010004535.1:83917-88917 GCA_016801955.1 Conus betulinus
CGAGAGAGAGAGAGAGAGAGAGAGAGAAGAGAGAGAGAGAGATGTACGATTGAGAGACACATGCAATTACAGAGTTTAAGTACGATCATAATGAGGGAGTACGATCATAGTGAGGGAAGTACGATCATAGTGAGGGAAGTACGATCATAGTGAGGTAAGTACGATCATAGTGAGGAAAGTACGATCATAGTGAGGGAAGTACGATCATAATGAGGGAAGTACGATCATAGTGAGGGAAGTACGATCATAGTGAGGGAAGTACGATCATAGTGAGGGAAGTACGATCATAGTGAGGGAAGTACGATCATAGTGAGGTAAGTACGATCATAGTGAGGGAAGTACGATCATAGTGAGGGAAGTACGATCATAATGAGGGAAGTACGATCATAGTGAGGGAAGTACGATCATAGTGAGGGAAGTACGATCATAGTGAGGGAAGTACGATCATAGTGAGGTAAGTACGCTCATAGTGGGGGAAGTACGCTCATAGTGAGGGCGTATGATGATCATAGTGGGGAATTACGATCACGGTGAGAGGAGTACGATCATAGTGAAAGAAGTACGATCATAGTGAGGTAAAGTACGCTCATAGTGGGGGAAGTACGATCATAGTGAGGGGCGTATGATCATAGTGAGGGAATTACGATCACGGTGAGAGGAGTACGATCATAGTGAGGGAAGTGCGATCATAGTGAGAGGGGTACGATCATAATGAGAAAAAACACGATCATAGTGGGGGAAGTACGATCACAATGACAGAAATACGATAATAGTAAGGGAAGTATGATCATAATGAAAGGAGTACGATCATAGTGAAAAGAGTACGATCATAGTAGGGGAAGCGCGATCGTAATGAGAGAAGTACGATCATAATGAGAGAGAAGTACGATCGTAATGAGAGAAGTACGATCATAGTGGGAGGTGTACGATCATAGTGAGGGAAGTACGATCATAGTGAGGGAAGTACGATCATAGTGAGGGAAGTACGATCATAATGAGGGAAGTACGATCATAGTGAGAGAAGTACGATCATAATGAGGGAAGTACGATCATAGTGAGAGAAGTACGATCTTAGTGAGAGAAGTACGATCATAGTAGTGAGAGGAGTACGATCATAGTGAGTGAGTGGAGTACGATCATATTGAGAGAAGACGATTATAGTGAGGGACGTACGATCATAGTGAGAGATGTACGATCATAGTGAGTGGAGTACGATCATATTGAGAGAAGACGATTATAGTGAGGGACGTACGATCATAGTGAGAGGAGTACGATCATAGTGAGAGGTGTACGATCATAGTGAGAGGAATACGATCACAATGACAGAAATACAATAATAGTAAGGGAAGAATGATCATAGTGAAGGAAGTACGATCATAGTGGGGGAAGTGGAGAGGTACGATCTTCGTGAGAGGGGTACGATCATAGTGAGGGAAGTACGATCTTCGTGAGAGGAGGGGTACGATCATAGTGAGGGAAGTACGATCTTCGTGAGAGGGGTACGATCATAGTGAGGGAAGTACGATCATAGTGAGAAAAGTACGATCATAGTGAGAAAAGTACGATCATAGTGAGAGAAGTACGATCATAGTGAGAGGGGTACGATCATAGTGAGGGAAGTACGATCATAGTGAGGAAAGTACGATCACAGTGAGAAAAGTACGATCACAGTGAGAGAAGTACGATCTTCGTGAGAGGGGTACGATCATAGTGAGAGGAGTACGATCATAGTGAGAGAAGTACGATCATAGTGAGAGGAGTACGATCATAGTGAGAGAAGTACGATCATAGTGAGAGGAGTACGATCATAGTGAGAGAGGAGTACGATCATAGTGAGAGGAGTACGATCTAGTGAGAGAAGTACGATCATAGTGAGAGGAGTACGATCATAGTGAGGGAAGTACGATCATAGTGAGAGGAGTACGATCATAGTGAGAGGGAAGTACGATCATAATGAGAGAAGACGATTATAGTGAGGGACGTACGATCATAGTGAGGGACATATAATCATAATGAGAGAAGTACAATCATAATGAGGGACGTGCAATCATAATGAGAGAATTACGAATAAGAGAAGTACGATCATAATGAGAGAAGTACGATCATAGTGAGAGAGGTACGATCATCATAGAGATGTACGATCACAGTGAAAGACGTATGATCATAGTGAGAGAGGTACGATCATAGTGAGAGAGGTACGATCATAGTGAGAGACGTACGATCATAGAGAGAGAGAGAGAGGTACTATCATAGAGAGACGGCACGATCACTGTGGGAGAGATACGATCATAGTGAGAGAAGTACGATCATAGTGAGAGATGTACGATCATAGTGAGAGAGAGAGAGAGAGAGAGAGAGAGAGAGAGAGAGAGAGAGAGAGAGGTACTATCATAGAGACGGCACGATCACTGTGGGAGAGATACGATCATAGTGAGAGAAGTACGATCATAGTGAGAGATGTACGACCATAGAGAAGTAGATCTTAGTGAGAGAGGTGCAATGCAATCATAGAGAGGTACGATTATAGTGAGATAGCTACGATCATAGTGAGAGAGATAGGTCATAGTGGGAGAGTTAAAATCATAGTGAGAGAGGTACGATCATAGTGAGAGAGGTACGATCATAGTGAGAGAGTTGGGACTATCGTAAGAGAAGTACAGTCAGAGAGACAGACAGACAGACGGACAGAGAGAGACAGAGAGAGAGGGGGGACAGAGAGAGAGAGAGAGAAGGGTCATAAAAAGTTACATGCATGAAAAGAACTGGACGATTATAATGAATAAGGTTCGGTCATAGAGAAAGAGGAATGATCATCAATAGGGAGGTGCGATACTGACTAAGGCACGATCATAGAGAGAGAGGGGAACGGACCTCAGAAGGGTACCCTACCAGAAACAGATGCACGATTCTAGCGAGAGATAGCACCATGGAGAGCGACTGGCGATCAGAGAGAAAGAGGCATGATCACGGGTCACAGACAGGTACCATCACAGGGAGGTATGTACGATCACAAAGATGGCATTTCATACAGAAAGACGGACGATCGTAGTAAGAGACCAACGGTCAAGGAGAGAGAGAGAGAGAGAGAGAGAGAGAGAGAGAGAGAGAGAGAGAGAGAGAGAGAGAGAGAGAGAGTACGAGATCGTAGAGAGATGGACGATCGTAAAGAGCGATCATTGAGAGAAATGGACGATCGTGGAACGTACACTCATAGAGAGAAGTCTAATTGTAGTGAGAGAAATACAACCATATCTACGACGTCCATTTCATAGAAAGAGATGTAAAACCATAGAGAGAGATGTACGATCATAGAAAGAGATGTCCTGTCATAGAAAGAGATGTCTGATCATAGATAGAGTGGCACATTCATAGTGAGAGAGGTAGGATCATAGATAACGATCCGCGATCATAGACTGAGACGTTCGATCATAGAGAAAGATGTGTGACCATAGGGGAAGATGTAGGATCATACAGGAAGACCATCACCGCGAGAGAGAGATGTACGGTTATGGATAGAGTAGTGCAATCACAGTGGCAGACACATGGTTAGAGAGAGGGCTTACGATTTTCGAGAGAGATGTACAATCATAGAGAAAGAAGTACTATCATAATGAGAGCGGTACGATCAAAGAGGGAGGTGTAGGTTATAAAGAGGAGGATGTACGACCTCAGAGAAGTACAAACATAGTGGTAGAAATAAATTTACTATCATGGAGAAAGGTATGGTCATAAAAAAAAAAATGTCGATCCTAGAGAGAAATGTATCTCCTACAGACACATGTACGACTATAGACGGAAACGCACAATAATAGTGAGAGAGAGAGAGAGACATGATCATAGGGATAATACGCGGTCATAGGGAGAGATCTACGATCATAGGGACAGGTGGACGATCTTGGGACGATCATAGTGGGAGACTGACGATCATTGTACAAGATGGACGATGACGTGAGAAAGGGACAATCATAGTGAGAGTGTGACGATCATTGAAAAAGATGGTCGGTCACAGAGATATTTCTACGATTATAGTGAGAGAAGTACAATAATAGAAAACTCGGTCATAGAGTGACGAGCAATAGATTTCAGAGAGAGAGAGAGAGAGAGAGAGAGAGAGAGAGAGAGAGAGAGAGAGAGAGAGAGAGAGAGAGAACGGCGGTATCTGACATTTTCTACGGTTCATAACGTAAATGAAAATTATGACATACTCACAATCCAAACTAATTAACGAGAACAGCTTGGTTTCTTTTCTGTTCATTTTTTTTTCTCTATCACTCAAATACACGCACACGAGAGATCACAGATTCACAACGGCAGCTAAAACCGGCTCTACGGCGTCGGACTGCTTACAATAACAACTTCATGCAACGGCGCTATCTTGAAGACTTCATTCATACATCCAACTTGTGCCAACTATGGGAGTTTTTCTCTGTAAATATTATATCGAGCAAGTGGTGGGGGGGGGGGGGGGGGGGGGAGCCCACGGTCTCCTAATGTCCTTCGGGAGAAGACGTATTACTTATTTCATCAGAGAGGAAACAAGTGTCTGGGGGGCGGAATATCATTTAAAGAATCACAAAGTAGTCTGGAGCTGAGAGTTGCATCCACCACGAATTTAATTTCAATCCATCACAAGCATCATTCCAAACCCTAGCTGTATATACGCTGGATATGATGCCGTGAATTGACAGTGTTCACATCATTTCTTGCAGGGCGGGCGCCACTGTTTCAGCAACATCTTTTTTGCAGAATCGCCGATAGGACAAACTTCATGGGGACCAAATTTGTGTGAATGTTTAGTAACCCGAGGTAGACTGAGTGCGCTATTTTCGCACGGCAAAATGTTACAGATCCTTACAGATAGCTTGAGAATAGCGTTTGAGTGAGTTACTTCTTTTTTCTTTTTTTTTTTTTTTTTTCTTTTTTTTTTTTTTTTTCAGTCTAATTCACATGGAATAGGTGGGCGACAGAATAGAACAACACAGGCAGTAGCAGCGCCTCCG
>JADBJO010004535.1:98917-103917 GCA_016801955.1 Conus betulinus
ACTTTCCGGTACTAGTCATCAAAGAAATTTTTATTTGTTCCGGGTATTGATAAAATACGGAAGAATGGCTCTGAGATAATTTTCCTTAGCCTTGTACTCTTAATTAAAAGTACTTATAGCTCCGAGATACAGAATTGAAGAGAGAAGTTCAAACATTCAACATTCGATTGAACAACAGGGAACTGACACAAGTTAAGTGCACTTTCACACATCAACTTTTATTACTTACACATAGATAAGAAATGGCGGCATGTCACTTCCATAGGCTGTGTTTCAGTTCTCATTGGACTACACAATGAGGGGTCCTTCCTCACTCCTACTTTACTCGCTTGCACTCTGTGCAGCAAGCTTAAGTTGGCATACAGGGGGTTCTGTCTAAGTTACACTGAATGTATATGGTTATTATACATCCATTCTGCTTGCTAGCACCCCCAGTGCTGTAGCCAGATGGTGGTACTCATAGACAGGTTCTCACTGTTTCATCATAAAGTGAGGGTAAGGGTCTGATGGGTTTGAGTCCAGGTGGTAAGCAAACTTAGCTTTTGCTTCGGAGAAGACAGTTGTTCTCTCCTGTGGCTGGTGACTGCCCCACTGGTGTAGATTTGTTGTCTGGTGTCGCCCTGGTTTCTGGCGAAGTCCCAGCTCCTGGTTCACTGTGATGTGTGCAGCGTGACCAGGATCCCAGTTCTGCGATAAAGAGAACTTGATCTGTAGATGAGAATCTGGTGGCTGGCTTGTCGAGTGCACACATTTACCCTTTTCCTCTTTCTTTCAGAGAGGGGTGTGAGACTCAGCCAGCAAAGTTTTCTCTATGGTAGAGTTTCTGCTATAACTATTAACCTCCACTTTTGTTTAAATGGCTAAGTTAAGCTTACAAAAGGGTAGGAGACAGTAATACAATGTTACAGTTTTTAGTTAACAACTCTTCCTTGTTTCATATGAATTAAATCACACTGACTTGGGCTATGCTTAGTCCAAGTACACATGTGGTGTAGACTTAAAGTCATACACTACAAATCATTCCAATAATCACCAGTATTTATAAATCAGAGTAGCAGTTTTTACCTAGCACAGGCATACTGTTTTCCTGATCAAAATTAATCATTGAATTATTATCTTAACAGACAGAGTTGCATACTGACAAAGTCAGGGTGAACACAAAGAGCAGTGGTCAGATTGTTAACAAAGAATCAAAACCACTGGGAGAGAGTTTTTGCCATATGATGGCAAGCAAACTACTACAAAATAATCATTCATCAGTTTGATAAATGTTGCTAAGCATTTGTACAAAGTTACAATGCTAACACACACAGCATACATAAATCAATACATAGATTCAAAAATGTAAAACAGAGTTCCAACTCACTTTTCCTGGAATGAACAGTGAATGACTTGAGATCAAAGAGTTTACCAAGTTTACTAGGCCTTCTCTGTCCCTTTGTCTTCCTCTGCTCTTGTCTACAGGCAGTCCTGAGGGGTCAGTGAAGCTGCGCCTGTGTGTGCCTAGTATATGAATCTCTCGCTTGCCGAATCAAATTGAGACAACCTGTCATTTACCGATCAGGGGGTGAGAGGGGGAGGGATTTAGTCTTGTAACCAATCGCCTCGGAAATTGTTTGAACCTAATCGGCACGGGATAATTTATGCATCCGTATAGGTGTCCGTGAGCCCCAGTTAATTTATGCGTCCGCATAGGTGTCCGCGAGCACGTGTAGGTGTCTGCGAGGACCGGGGGACCATAGGTATGAAGGGGGGGTGGTGGTGGTGGTGGTGGTGGTGGAGAGCGCGGCAACATGCCTTTGTGTCGCGGGGTAGAGAGAGAGGGGGGGGGGGGGGGGGGTGAGACGGGCTATTGTTAGAACGCACTGTGTCATAGATCGTGTCAGTCGGGCCTTTCGCACCGTCCTAAGCAAGAAAGGGGGGGAAAGGGGGGGGGGGGGGTTTGAGAGGGAGAGTGGGCTTAGATTTGAAATGTATTCTTTGGTTTGGTGTTTTAGTGGGAACGATCGATGGTGTTGTCAAGCGTCACGTCACATCAATGTTGGTCAGGAAATTTGAGCAACACTCTGAGATATGCGTCCATTCAGTGGATGAAACTCGACTGCATGGTCCCAGTCTTCCCAATGGAGCCGGTAGCAAACACAGCTCTGCGTAGGAGCCGGTCGGGGCATCTTTCTGGCTTGGAGATGGTGGCGAGGTTTTGGGGAGACTCTGAACTGTTCAGTCATTTGAACTTTGAAGTAAAAATTTCAGTTTCAGTTTCATCAAGGAGGCGTCACTGCGTGCGGACTATTCCATAAACGCTACATCACATCCGCAAACCTTGGAGACCATACTGCGCGTGATGTAAAGCTGATGGATAACTGAATTAATGATTAAAATGAGAGAATTTAAGAAGAGGGTCTTGTGGCTACGACTTAGCAGATGTCTGACCTACGCATTAGCCTTACGCGTTGGTCAGACCTTGAGTAAACCAACCTAACATTGGTTGTGCCATTTTTATAATTGTATGTGTGTATAGTGAACGTACAGGTGTGTGTGTGTGTGTGTGTGTGTGTGTGTGTGTGTGTGTGTGTGTGTGTGTGTGTGTGTGTGTGAATGGGTGTGTGGGCACGGGCCCGTGTGTGTACGTGCGAGCGCATGCGTGTGTGCATGATGTATGTGTAAGCGTATACATGAGTGTGTGTGTGTGTGTACGCGCGCGTGTGCGCGCACGCATGTGCGCGCGGTTGTGTGTGTATGTGTACAAACACAGACAGATCAGGGAATAAGTTGTACAGACAAGCCAGTTCGTCTCTGTCTCTAGTGGTTCTCTGTCTCTCTCTCAGCTGCTGTCTGTCTGTCTCTCTCTCTCTCTCTCTCTCTGTCTCTCTCTCTCTCTCTTCGCGCGCGCGCGCGCGCGCGCGCGCGCGCGCGCGCGTGTGTGTGTGTGTGTGTGTGTGTGTGTGTGTGTGTGTGTGTGTGTGTGTGTGTGTGTAATTGTGTGTATGTGTGTGTATGTGTGTGTGTGTGTGTGTGTGTGTGTGTGTGTGTGTGTGCGTGCGTGCGTGTGTGTCAGTGTGAGTGTGTGTGTGCGTGCGTGTGTGTGTGTGTGTGTGTGCGCGCGCGCGCGCACACGCGCACGTAGTGTGAGTGACTCTCTCTCTCTCTCTCTCTCTCTCTCTCTCTCTCTCTCTCTCTCTGTATGTGTGTGTGGTGGAAGGCGGGGGGAGGGGGGGGAGCATGTGTGCGTGTGTGATAATATGCGTATGTCAGAGAGTTTGTGTGAGTGAGTGTGCATATGTATGTGTGTTTGTGTATGTGTGTGTACTGGTGTATGTGTCTGTCTGTCTGTCTGTCTGTCTGTGTCTGTGTGTGTCTGTGTGTGTCTGTGTTGTATTTTGTACAAGTGTATGTCTATGTCCATGTGTGAGACTGTGCATGCTTGTGTTTGCGCTGCGCGCGCGCGCGTGTTTGTGTTTGTGTATGTGTGTGTGTGTGTGTGTGTGTGTGTGTGTGTGTGTGTGTGTGTGTGTGTGTGTGTGTGCGTCTGCATGGAACGAACGTGTGCTGGCCAACAAACCTTGCAAATTAAAAACTAGGCCTCCAAACAGTATAGCTTTGAGACGAGGGCCGTAGCTACGCAGGCCAATTCACTTGACTGTCTCCACAGTCCTTCGAGTGAGACTGTAAACCGAGTTCCGTGTGTGTGAACGCACGCATAACATCTTCCACACTCGTAAAAATCCCATCACCAACTTTCGGAAGAGTAGGCCAGTTTGGCCGTTGGTGTGGATGACACGTTGCACATAGCATGCGCCCTGCGTGAGAAATGGAAAGAATGAAGGAAGTAAGGAAACTGAGTGAACGATATTGAACGATACTGACTGGATGACACGGGAAACGACTGAGTGAAGCGCCAGCTGGCAGCTCTTCAGTCGGCACTACCCAGGTAGGCAGCCCGTTGTGTAAACAAGTGTGGATTGTAAAGCGCTTAGAGCTTGGTCTGTAGCCGGGAATAGGCACTATATAAGTAATTATTATTATTGATATAATTATCATTATTATTATTATTATTGTTATATAAGTACTCTCAATAGTGATAAGAATATGCGTTGTGTTGTCTCTGCAGAATGATGGACATCTCAAGCAAGACCCCAATCTTCATCCAGTACACACACATTCTTCGCCATGTAGTGTCCGCCGGCGCCGAAACTCCTCCGAAGAATGGTCAGCTGCAAAACGCCGAAAACGTGAGCATAATTACAGAGACATTGCCGGCCTAAAGCGAGAGAGAGAGAGAGAGAAGAGACAGACAGACAGAGAGACAGAGTGAGACGGAGATACAGAGAGACAGACAGACAGACAGACAGACACAGAGAGACAAGAGATACAGAGAGACAGAGAAACAGACACACAGATAGACAGAGACATAGAGAGAAAAAAAAACAGAGACAGACAGACAGACGGATAGACAGAGACAGACAGACAGACATAGAGAGACAGAGAAACAGAGACAGAGAGACAGACAGAAACGGAAACAGACAGACAGACAGAAAGAGACAAAGAGAGACAGAGAGAGACAGACAGACAGACAGACAGAAGGCAGAAAGACAGCAGGAGGACCAAGAGAAAGACAGAACAGGCACTATCTCTGGCATAACCAGGATCGCAGATGGGCCTTTCTCCTCCGTCTCAGAAAGCAGGCTGCCAGCAGAAGGCATCATGTATACTTCCCTTCTTTCCTTTTCCCCACTGATGGACAGAGCTCCTCTTATTGATTCCAGCTATTCTGAGAGTCTGCCTGGCCAAATTTAGACGGCGTGGCAGCAGCTTCTTTCCACTTTGGAGATGGCGGCAAGGTTTGGGGAGAATGAGAACTGTGGTTGCACACCCAAAAATTCATGCGCCAAGGCCTTGCCTAAGGAGTCGAGTATTTATAGACTGGCGCAACTGGATTGGACAGAGAATGTTTTTTACTGTGTCTGAAAGTTGATTCTCCTCATTTTCTTTCATAAGGC
>JADBJO010004535.1:111417-116417 GCA_016801955.1 Conus betulinus
GGGAAAAAAAATCCCCTGTACCGAAACGGCCCAGCGATTCGATTCGAAAACCCGCAACCCCAGTATCACCAAGATTACGAGTCCCAGCGCTTTACCAAACCTGAGCTATTCCTGTCACCAGTAGGTCTCCTCCTCAGGATCCCCACTGTCTTTCCGCACGTTCCACACAAACAACACGCTTTGGCCATGAAGCTCCACACCAACAACACGCTTGGCCATGAAGTTCCACTCAGCAACACACGCTTGGCCATGAAGCTCCACACAAACAACACGCTTGGCCATGAAGTTCCACTCAAGTTCCACCTCAAACAAAACGCGCTTGGCCATGATCAAAGTTCCACACAAAACAAACACGCTTGGCCTTGAAGTTCCACTCAAACAACACGCTTGGCCATGAAGCTCCACACAAACAAACACGTTTGGCCATGAAGCTCCCACACAAACAACACGCTTGGCCATGAAGTTCCACTCAAACAACCGCTTGGCCATGATCCATGATCAAGTTCCACACAAACAACACGCTTGGCCTTGAAGTTCTACTCAAACACACGCTTGGCCATGAAGCTCCACACAAACAACACGTTTGGCCATGAAGTTCCACACAAACAACAACGCTTGGCCATGATCAAAGTTCCCACACAAACAACAAGCTTGGCCATGAAGTTCCACTCAAACAACACGCTTGGCCATGAAGCTCCACACAAACAACACGCTTGGCCATGAAGTTCCACTCAAACAACACGCTTGGCCATGATCAAAGTTCCACACAAACAACACGCTTGGCCATGAAGTTCCACTCAAACAACACGCTTGGCCATGAAGTTCCACACACAAACAACACGCTTGGCCATGAAGTTCCACTCAAACAACACGCTTGGCCATGATCAAAGTTCCACACAAACAACACGCTTGGCCATGAAGTTCCACTCAAACAACACGCTTGGCCATGAAGCTCCACACAAACACAACACGCTTTGGCCCATGAAAGCTCCACACAAACAAACAACACGCTTGGCCATGAAGTTCCCACTCAAAAACAACACGCTTGGCCATGATCAAAGTTCCACACACACAAACAACACACGCTTGGCCATGAAGTTCCACTCAAACAACACGCTTGGCCATGAAGCTCCACACAAACAACACGCTTGGCCATGAAGCTCTACACAAACAACACGCTTGGCCATGATCAAAGTTCACACAAACAACACACGCTTGGCCTTGAAGTTCTACTCAAACAACACGCTTGGCCATGAAGCTCCACACAAACAACCACGTTTGGCCATGAAGTTTCTACACAAACAACACGCTTGGCCATGATCAAAGTTCCACACACACAACACCTTTGGCCTTGAAGTTTCTACACAAACAACACGCTTGGCCATGAAGCTCACAAACCAGTTCTACTCAAACAAACACGCTTGGCCATGAAGCTCCACACAAACAACACGTTTGGCCATGAAGTTCTACAAAAACAACACGCTTGGCCATGATCGAAGTTCCACTCAAACAACACGCTTGGCCATGATCGAAGTTCCACTCAAACAACACACTTGGCCATGAAGTTCAGAAACGTGCCAAGAATCAGGCCACGGTGTGCAGGAAAAAAAAACATACACTGTCCACGGACATTGTCAATTCTTATAACACATGGGGAAAACATTATACCAAAACAGAACAAAACAATAATAAAACAGGTTTATAGTAAAACAGAAAGAGAGTTAGGGAGAGAAACAGAGAGGAGCGTGCCTCAGTTGAAGGCAGAGTCAAGGTATTAGTGCTATACTCACGGGGAAGTTGTTTATCTGTAGCAAAGCCATCATTACTGTATATGTGTTATGCTGTTGATTGTACTTCTCTCCCACTATAGATTGAAAGGGATAACAGAAGAAGGGGCAGTGGACACCAAGGGAGAGGTGGCAGCTCTCCTTTAAGGGACACTGACGTGAGAGGTCAGTGTCAGGCGGCGCAGCGATCCTGCCAGCCATATGGGTGGCGGCCGGTCTAGCTGTGACGCCGGGGCATGGCTCTTGGAGATGCGGGGCAATCGGGCGATGGAGCACAGCCTGACTACGATTACCGTGGCCCGAGATACCGTGCTCTGAGCCAGGCAGACATGGGGATACTCCTTATGGGTTTGGGCTGAAAAATTGCCCCCTCGGCCGTAGTCTGCGTGGCCCGCTGAATTATAGGGACTCGTGCAGCGCTCCAGCGACTTTAGTCCTGCTCCCCTCTTTGAGGCGGCCTCACACGGCACAGGACCATCACCACTCGAGCACGAAGAAGGTCGCCTGGTGGTCCTGAAGACAGCCTTTTGTTTGGAGGAAAGAGGCGAAACATCATCATCATCGCCCATCCTCGGCCGACCAACAGCCGAATTTGAACTGAAGTTCACAAGGAACCAGTGCTCGGAGAGAGACAGACAACGGCCCCCACGCGGAACTCGCCCACCACTGCCTGCGACAACAGCTGCCACAGAATAGGCAGACCTATGTCTGCGAGTGTGCCTTGTCCTTAAGGACCTCTGGCCAATAGGATGTTAATCTCACACCCACGAAAGAACGAAACGAAAAAGAAGCAGGGGATTCGGGGGGGGGGGGGGGATAGGCACGGATATGTAGAGAAGAGAGAGAAAAAGAAAGAGAGACAGACAGACAGACAGACAGAACAAAGAAGGAAAGATCCGGAGTGATGGTGATGTAAGACATAGACAGATGGAGATACAGACCTAGAGGAAAGAGGGGTGGGGGCAGAGCAGACAGAATTAAGTGAGCAGCGACAGATAAAGGAGGTGGGAGAGAGAAATGTTGAGAGAGGCAGAGATACAGACAGGCAGACAGAGATGAAAGACAGACAAACAGACGGGGACAGAGAGACAGACAGACAGACAGACGGACGGACAGAGAGAGAGAGAAAGAGAGAGAGACTGAGACATAGAGAGACAGAGAGGAACACAGAGAGACAGAAACAGAGACAAAGAGAGAGCGATGGGAAATGAAAAAAAAGGGTGGCTGAGAGAGAGAGAGAGAGAGAGAGAGAGAGAGAGAGAGAGAGAGAGAGAGAGAGAGAGAGAGAGAGAGAGAGAAACAGGCAAGAGTGAGACTGATTCAACCGATCAAAAGCAGGCTGGGAATGAGGCATTACACTAGTGGGAGGACAGAGATGAAGACATAGCAGAATTCGGATGTTAGGAGAGAGAGAGAGAGAGAGAGAGAGAGAGAGAGAGAGAGAGAGAGAGAGAGAGAGAGAGAAAGAGAGAGAATGGAGAAACCCAAACGGAGTTGTGGACAAACAGAGATAGAAGAGAGGAGGAAGAAACAAAAAGGGAGTGGTGGAAGTCAAAAGAAGACTGTAAGGTAAGGTAATGTTGCTTATAGCTCAGCCGACCGCCAAGGGCCATATCAGGGCTGTCACCACGTTAAAATCAACTCACGTCATCAAAAAAAAAAAAAAATTACACTGCCCTTTAAAATACACCTTCTAAAAACTACCAGAAACTTCGTTAAAATCTCTCTTCCTTAGAATCTTAGATCAGATGAAAAAATGTTAATCTCTTTCAGAAACTCAAAGATCACGTCAGGCGGGACATCTCTGAACAGGGTTTTTCATGGAGGCTACTGTAAAGTGTTTATGTCTCGCATCATGCAAGTCCCAACACTCTAAAAGAATATGTTTCACTGTGAGTGGAACATGACATGGAATACACCACGGAGCTTCTTCACCTTTTAAAAGATAAGAATGGGTGTAAAAAACGAGTGGCCTGTATGCAAACGGCACAAGACTGTTTCTTCTTCACGGCCGCCTTGGGAACATGGTAAAAGCTCGTTCAGGCTTGGACGGATTTTAAATAGTTTGTTATCCGTCTACAAGGACGATTCCTCTTGCCAGAGGGCTTTGACATAGGCCTGTGTTTGGGGATTCAGATCAGTGTGAGGGATAGACAACCTGCTCAACTTTTTCCGACAAAATGAATAGACAGGTGGGCAGGACAAAGATAAGACAAAGAGGGACAGAGACAGGAGCGGTTTGGGGCCTGGCACGCTTCCGCTATAACGCCACTCTGCTTCTGGAGACAGAAAAGTGAGAGACAGATGAAGAGAATGAAGAGAAGGTGATGATGACGAACAGGGAAGAGAGAGAAGAAGAAGAAGAAGAAGAAGAAGAAGAAGAAGAAGAGAGAAGAGGAGAGAGAAGAAAGAAGAAGGAGGAGGAGGAGGAGGAGAAGGGGGAGAAGGAGGAGGAGTAGAAGTAAAAAGAAGGAGGAGGAGAGAAGAAAAAGAAGAGAGGAGAGGAGTAAAAGAAGGAGGAGGAGGAGGAGGAGAAGAAGAAAAAGAAGACGGAGGAGGATGAAAGAGGATAAAAAGGAGGAGAGGATGAGGATGTGCAGGAGAGAAGGACGAGGAGGAAGGGAAGTAAAAAAAAAAAAAAAAAAAGGAGCCAGGGAGAGGAGAAGAAGAAGGAGGAGGAGGAGGAGCAGCAGCAGCAGCAGGAGGAGGAGAGAGGAGAAGAGAAGAAGAAGAAGAAGAAGAAGACGAGAAGAAGAGAGAGAAAGAGACAGACAGACAGACAGACAGAGACAGAGACAGAGACGGAGACAGAGAGAGAAAGAGATAATAAGGCTGGGGGAGGAGTGAAGTGTAAGAAAGAAACTATTGGGGATAAAGACAGAACCAGACAAAGTAACAGGAGAACAGTTGTAGGAAGAGGCAGGCACAGAGAGAGAAACCAACAGAAACCAACAGAAACCAACAGAAACAGACATAGGCAGAAACAGATTCCAAGACATTCTCAGGAGTGATCATTCAAGTTCATGGATTTGTACTAATACCCTTTCGATGCCTTTCAAGGTTACAGTGATTAAAACGACTAAGTTAAAAGTATCATAGGTTCCCAGAATCCCAACTCCTTAGTGGCCTAGTACAGACAAACTTGCTACAGACATACCTGCTATACCTGGGCTGAAAAAAAAATCAGAGAACGGAATGGAGAAGAGAGAACAG
>JADBJO010004535.1:121417-138917 GCA_016801955.1 Conus betulinus
TTCCGTTTGGGTTTCTTTTTTCTCTTTCCCATCTCTACGCAGCGTGGAGAATGACAACGTAGCCAGTGAGCCGGTACAGCAGCGATGCCATGGACCATTGCTGTACCTCCATGATACCAAAATGCTTCTGGTCTGCGCACATTACAGAACGAAAGGCAAGCAGAAAACGGGTCACTAAAGAAATGGACATAAAAGCAGAAAACAGAAACAGGAGGGAAAAAAAGCTATAGACAACTTCACTTTTTTCAAATGTTTGTTTCTTTTCAATTTTGCAATTTCCGAGTTGATTTCGCTGACGAAAGTGGGTAACCAAGGGTAATGGGGGTAGGGGTGGGAGTGAGAGCAGACCTTCACTTTTTGCCCCTTCACGTCCCTCCCCCCTCCCCCATTTACAAACCCAAAAAATAGTTGACCCACTTGCAGCCTCTTACCCCCCCCCCACCCCCCCCTTTCCTTTTTTTTTCTTTATTTCTTGTCTTTTGGGGGGAGGGGATTGTTTTGTTTGTTTGTCTTGTTTTCGTTTTTGTTTTGTTTGTTTTGGTCTTATCTCCTCCAACCTTCCTTTGCCGAGACCCAAGGCTTGGCACACTTCTGGCAGAATTCAAGAAAGAACCTGGTGGTGTAGTCCTCAGAGTCGTGCTTCAGTGACTGCTGACAGAAGAAGAAGAAGAAGAAGAAGAAGAAGAAGAAGAAAGAAGAAGAAGAAGAAGAGGCCTTATCCTACATCCTGTCAGGGCTATTCCTCCAGGTGCCGCTCTTTCTTTCTCTCCACACCTCGCCATGCCTCGTTCCATTCTCTCTCAGTTCAAGTGCCAGGAATCTCCAGAAAGATTCAAATACTGGTCAGGCTGCGCACGAGCCGCCCTACCGCAGAGAGACTGCATTGCTGCTGAGTCAGTCTCTTCGATCATGTTCAGAGATGCGTGTTCTCATCTAATCAAATACGCAATGCGCGCCATTTATTAAGTCCCCACCACCACCCACCACCTCCCCTATTAAAGACAATGGTTGCATAGTCGCGGGACCCAGAAGGGGGGAGACCCATTACCAAGTCCATCCCGATCATCCTCCTGTCCACTTTACAGGCGAGGACTCCAGAGCACCATGGGCATAAACGTACAGACAAAAAAATAAAGATAAAAAACGAGATTGACCAGAGAACAGGACATGAAGGGCAAACTAATTTCAGGCATTTCTTCCTCTTCATTATCATGATCGAGGAAAAAAAAGGCTGAAAGAAGAGGAAATGTTGGAGGAGGACGAAGAAGAAGGAGGAGGAAGAGGAGGGGGAGAGGAAGAGGAGGAGAAGGACGAGGAGATGAGGAGGAGGACAAGGATGATGATGAGGAGGAGGTGAAGAGAAGAAGAGGACATAGTCGAGAAGGAGGAGGAGGAGGAGGGAGGAGGAGGAGAGGGGAGGGGTGGAGGGGAGGTGGAGAGAGGAAGAGGACAAGACGAGGAGGAGGAGGGATAGAGGGAAATTCGGTCACAGACAACATAACAGTGCTCTAACATTTCTCTGCTTCTGTGATATCCTGGCGTTAATGAATCAAGTCAAAGATATACAACTGTTGGATCGGTACGCTGGAGCAACCTTCTGAGATCATCCGTTCCGTGGAACAGACTTCCACAGCGTCAGTCTGCTCTCCTGGCTGGCGTCCAAAGAACACGTCACACTTTTGGTAGATGTCGCACGCTGAAATTATTTGAAAAAAAAAAAAAAAAAAAAAAAAAAAAAAAAAAAAAAAAAAAACCTCCCAATGAAAGGTTTGATAAGTCTGGAACATCAGACTCCGGCTCTCCACCCAGAAGCGGGTGGATGCTGAATATTGTTCTACGGCAGTGGGGTGGATAGCATGGTCTGTGTCTTTGCTTGGTGGATTTCAAAGTGAGGTGACGGCAACTGAAACAAACTTGAATGAACGAATCCAAAACACTTTCCAACACTTCCGCCAAACGAAAGAAACACAATCAATTACAAGACCAGCCTTCTTTTATATTCACTTTTTTTGTTGTTGTTTTGTTTTGGCTGCACAGTAATATTTCTTTTAAGTTTACTTTGGCGGTAGTTTTTGAGGGCAGGGTAGATAGACAGACAGATAGACAAACGGACAGATAGATAGATAGATAGATAGACTGACAGTCAGATAGATAGACAGATAAAAAAAATAGACAGACAGACAGACAGATAGATAGATAGGCAGTGAGGCAGATAGGTAGGTAGGTAGGTAGTAGGTAGGGAGGTAGATAGTAGATAGACAGATAGATAGATAAGGTAAGATAGGTAGGTAGGTAGGTAGTACGCAGGCAGGTAGCTAGCTAGCTAGCTAAATAGATAGACAGATAGACAGACAGATAGATAGATAGATAGATAGATAGATAGATAGATAGATAGATAGATAGTGTGTATGTGGGTTCCAGCACACACGCATTCTAGTGTGTGTACGTGCGTGTGTGTGTGTGTGTGTGTGTGTGTGTGTGTGTGGTGTGTGTGTGTGTGTGTGTGTGTGTGTGTGTGTGTGTGTGTGTGTGTGTGTGTGTGTGTGTGTGTGAGTGCATGCTTGTGTGTGTGTGTTGTGTGAGAGAGAGAGAGAGAGAGAGAGAGAGAGGGGAGGGAGGGAGAGACAGACAGAGAGAGACAGTGACGTGAGATAAAGAGAGATACAGAGAGAGAGAGAGATGCAGTGAGAGAGAGAGTGTGTGTATGTATGAAAGAAGAGAGAGACAGTGATTTGAGGCAAAGAGAGATTGAGAGAGATAGTGAGAGAGACAGTGACAGAGAGAGAGAGAGTGAGAGAAAGAGAGAGGCAGAGCCAGTGACAGTGAGAAATAGAGAGAGAGAGAGACAGAGAGAAGCAGACAGACAGAGAGACAGAGACAGAGACAGACAGAGCGACAGACAGACAGACCGACAGACAGACAGAGAGATAGAGAAGAGAGACCGAGAGAAAGGGAAGAAGGGGGGGGTAGGAGATCAAGCGAGATGAACGTTGTTTAACCCTGAAATCTACCACCAGTGTTGCCATCATCAGAGAACGCGACACTGATGAGCCACAAAAATACCTGCAATGGAATTCAACTCTTAACTCTTATCAAGAGTTGAGAGTTCGTTGCAAAGTGAGGCGACTGCAGGCGGAATTCTAAACAAATCTCTTTTTCAAAAAAAAAGTTTGAAACAACTCTGCCAAACAACTTGGACAAACGAATCACAAGACAAAATACGACGCGTTTCGACCTCTTAAGTCTTCTTCGTCAGGCTTGATAAAACAACACTCAGGACATGGAAAATGAAGAACGAGCAATCATCATTTATATCTTGTCAAATTCGACGCAAGAGTGTGTGTGTGTGTGTGTGTGTGTGTGTGTGTGTGTGTGTGTGTGTGTGTGTGTGTGTGTGTGTGTGCGTGTGCGTGCGTGCGTGTTGTGTGTGTGCGTGCGTACGTGCGTGCGTGCGTGCGTGCGTGCGTGCGTGCGTGCGTGTGTGTGTGTGTGTGTGTGTGTGTGTGTGTGTGTGTGTGTGTGTGTGTGTGCGATAGTGCGTGCGTGCGTGCGTGCGTGTGTGTGTGTGTGTGTGTGTGTGTGTGTGTGTGTGTGTGTGTGTGTGTGTGTGTGTGTGTGTTGCGCCGAATTTGACCAGAGAAGTGAATGCTCGTTCCTCATGTTCGTTGTCCCGTGTGTTGTTGATCAAGCCTGAAGACAACCTAAGAGGTCGAAACGCGTCATTCTTTGTCTTTTGATCCGTTTTTTGTCCAAGTTGTTCGGCGGAGTTACAAAGATCAGGCTGGAGAGACCTGATGTCACGAGCACCTTCCTCGGCCGTCATCTGTTCATCATTTCCATTAGAACCCCCCCCCCCCCCCCCCTCCCCAACGCCCCGAAGAAATCCCACCTTCTGTCCCAGTCCTAAAATGATTTTCTTCAACACCTGTCTCCACGTTCCGCTCTCTGTCTCTGTCCCTCTCTCCCTTTCCTCCCGCTCCCCACCCCTCACCCCTCACCCACCCCCCACCCCCCTAGCCCCCTGTTCTAAAAAATAAAAAGGGGGAGGTCGTACTTGTTTGCGAGGATAGGATAGAGAAATCAATACACCAGTGTGTGTGTGTGTGTGTGTGTGTGTGTGTGTGTGTGTGTGTGTGTGTGTGTGTGTGTGTGTGTGTGTGTGTGTACGTGTGTGTGTGTGTGTGTGTGTGTGTGTGTGTGTGTGTGTGTGTGTGTGTGTGTGTGTGTGTGTGTGTGTGTGTGTGTGTGTGCGTGTGTGTGTGTGAGGGGAGGGGGGGAACGAGAGAGAGAGAGAGAGAGCAAGAAAAAGAGAGGAAAAATTATAGAGGGACATAAAAAATGAAAGAGAGACAGACAGAGACAGAGAGAGAGAGAGAGAGAGAGAGAGAGAGAGAGAGAGAGAGAGAGAGAGAGAGAGAGAGAGAGAGACGAAAACATAGAGAGACAAAGACAAAGACAGAGACAATGACAGTGAAAGAGAGACAGGCAGACAGACAGCAGACAGACAGAGGAAGAAAAACAGAGACGTTTCGCACAGACCGACATACAGACAGACACAGAGATAGAGATGTTGTACTTTGTAATAGGAGTGATAAGAATGCATAATCGAGAAAGGAGATCAAACATTGGGAAAGTACTGACACTGTCATTTCGACATCTGTCCCACCTTCACCGACTCTACGTCCCCCCTCCCCCCCCCCCCCCCCCCCCCCCCCCCCCCCCCCCCCCCCCCCCCACTCCCCGCCCTCTCTCCACACACCAATCAAATAATGTAGAGGTATTCATCCTGTCATTTCGACATTCACCCCGACCCCCCCCTTCCCTCTCCTTTCTCAATTTCTCCAACACACAAACATGTGTACACTCGCGCGCGCGGGCAAAACACACACGCGCGCGCGCGCGTGGACACACACACACACACACACACACACACACACACACACACACACACACACACACACGCACGCACGCACGCACGCACACACACACACACACACACACACACACACACACACACAAGTACAGAAATAAATAAAAGAATATGAAGCTCTTAAACCAGCTGGTCAAACCACAGATGTGGGCGGGAGGGAACGAAGGAAGAAGAGGGGAGGGTGATGAGTGAGGGGTATGGGGGAAGAGAGAGAGAGAGAGAGAGAGAGAGAGAGAGAGAGAGAGAGAGAGAGAGAGAGAGAGAGAGAGTCATCAAAACAAGAGACGATTTCTGAAAGATGCAGTTCCCCCCTCCCCTCTCTTCCTTCTAGCTCGCACCCCCCCCCCCCCTACTCCCGTCCCCTTTTCAAAAGACCCCAGCATTGCATCATACAACCCTCCCCCCCACCTCCCCCCTCCCCACACACACACCACACAAGGCCTGTCGCCGATCCATCCATCGTTTATTGTACCTCTGATCCCGGACACATGGTTTAAAGAAAGGCCAACGCATTGCATCATACTGTTCTGTGTGTGTGTCTCTCTCTCCAGCCCTCCAGTTCAGCTGGCGTGCGTGCATATCTGCCTCTCTACTGCTGGCTGCCCTGCCCCACCCCCACCCCACCCCCCCCTCTTCCTCCTCCCCCATACCCCCCCCCCCCCCCCCCCCCCCCCCCCCACAACCCACCCTACCATCTCCGTCTCCTCCTCCTCCTCCTCCTCCTCCCCCTCCTCCTCTGCGAGGGCCATTCCGCCGCGTTGGGACACATCTTTTTGAGTCGTTGACGATCTCTCTTCGATTTCGGGCTCCGACTGAGGCGTTGTCAAAGAGAACGCGCGTGATGAGTGTCGGTGGTATAGTGGATCAGACTCTTTTTTTGTTGTGGTTGTTGTGGTTGTTCATGTTGTATAATTGATAATATGTCGAATCATTTTATCGTCATGTATGATTGATTGATGATGTCGAACAATTTCATCGTCACAACAGTATTGTATGATAATGTGCCAGCTTCATCGTCACAACAATGCTGTTTGAAAACATGGTCGTGTAATTTTATCGTCACAATAGTGTCGTGTAAGAATGTGTTATACTATTTCATCGTCACGACAGTTTTGTATGATAATGTGGCATATAATTTCATCATCACAACAGTAGTGTATAATAATGTGTTGCATTTTATAATGACGTGTCATCCAATTTCCTTGTCACGACTGCGTTGTGAAATAATGTGTTGTACAAATTCGTCGTCACCACAGTCTTGAAAAGTGTTGTGTCGAACAATGCTACTACCTTACTGTATAAAAATGTGTCTTACAATTTCATCCTTACTGCAGATTTCTCGCGGTGAAATTCTCCCGTGCTCTTTTCATAGTACGTGCCATCTGCGCCTTTTTTTTAAACCCCCTCCCCCCCCCGCCCCCCCCCCCCCCCCCCCCCCACACACACACACACACACACACACACACCCCCGTCCCGTCATCCACTCTATCCATCCCCCGTTTATGTATGTTTTTCTTCTTTTTTTTTTTTTAACTTATTAAGATGAAGTTTCCCCACATAAATCGGTCACAAACAACACATTTGTCTTGTCGATCCCATGGCATTTTGTTATGTTCTTTTCTTTGTGTTTCAACATGTGTGATGCTGATTTTTGTTGTTTTGTTTTGTTTTGTTTTTTATTTTCTGTTCTTCATTGTTAGTTAGTTTGAGAGAGGGTGGGGGAGGAAGAGGAGAAATGGAGATGGAGGATGGCTACATCCTCGTTACTTTTTTTTTTTTAATTTCAACTGCTATTTCTTTTTGTTTCATCTATTTTCTTTTTCCTTCTGTCATTTTTTCTTTTTTCGTTGTTTGTGGTTGGTTGTTGTTGTTGGTGGTGGTTGTTGTTGTGGTGTTCTTGTGTTGTTGTTGTTGTTGTTGTTGCTGTTGTTGTTTTGTCCCCACCCCCACCACCATCCTCCTCCCCTCATTTTCTTTCCTTTTCTCTGTCACCAGTCACGCTAAGAAAAATTCCCAACACAAACTGACAAATGTGACTTTTTTTTTGTCGTCTCGTCATACGCTATTCCTTCTTGGTCACTGCCTTGAGAGGCTGAAAAGTTCCCAATCTCATTGCCTGATAGTTGTAGTGATAGTGAGTTCATGGAGGATGGTGGAGCCCAACTCGCTCCCTCCGCCGCCTCAGTCTTCCCTGGACTGAATCAGATGTCAGTGTTCTGCTGGATGAACGAAGAGGGTTGGCGAGCCAATAGAATCCACCCCTTTGAGTGATTGTAACTCAGGGCTGTTGTCTCCATAGCCATACACTGGATATAATCTGTGACGGTCCGCTCTTGGTTTTAAATACATTTATTTCGAATTAGCAATCACATAGTTTTACAATAAACGTTGAGATGTGAAAACAGCAAGCTAGTGCTTGTAGTGTGTTCAAATACTTCTCATTATATATGTGGCGAAGGAAATGGCAGAAGACTATTGAAGTTGCTGTTCTAAATAAAAGACGCAAAAATAAACTTACCCACACGTATTCATATATGTACATATATACATGCACACATACATACATTGTACATGCATATATATATATATATATATATATATACATATATCTATATATATATATATATATATGTGTGTGTGTGTGTGTGTGTGTGTGTGTGTGTGTGTGTGTGTGTGTAAATATGTTGACATGTTTACTCTCCGCCCTTTTAATGGCATAGTGAACTCTCTCTCTCTCTCTCTCTCTCTCTCTCTCTCTCTCTCTCTCTCTCTCTCTCTCTCTCTCACACACACACACACACACACACACACACACACACACACACACACACACACACACACACACGCGCGCGCACGCGCGCTCGCGCGCGCACGCGCGCGCACGCACACACGCACGCACACACGCATACACGCACACGCGCACACACACACACACACACACACACACACACACACACACACACACACAGCAAAACATTCCTGGGATCATTCGAACTCTTAATTATTTCTACTATGCGGTACAGCGAAGGGAAGAGCAAATTTGTAAACATCAGGGCCTGTTCCAATCTAGCGTGTTGCTATCTGACTAGACATCCATGATGATACTTCTGTGAACAAGAAGAGAATGTTTGGCAATGTTTACCTCTTCCCAACTGATTAGGAAACCGTTCTTCGCTACTTGGATTTGTGGGTTATGAACGATGTTACGAACACAGCTACGAGGAAGGTTTCCTAGCACGACATACACCTGAGCCCAGGAGTACAAATGTAGAGAAACGATGCAAATCAGACTGCTGCTAACAGCAGTCACCCAGGACCTGAACGCTCTCATTCTCTAGACAATCGTCCATCCTATTCGTCAGGGGAGCTATGAGCTACAGTTTGCCACTATTTTGATCTCACACACAGGCAGCGAGTTCCAACTCCCAAAGATCACCACCAACCGGACAATGACGATGACAATGACAATGACAATGATTCTTTGTTTCATAACAATAAAAGTATTGGTTTAGTTAGTATTTTTTTCATACTTACCGTTACTATTCTAAGCAGCTTGTACTAAACGATAAACGCGCGCATCGAAACATGTATAGACAAAACGAACAACATCGAGCCAAACAAAGAAAGAAAGAATAAAAACCACCACCAAGAAGCAAGTACTGACATCATTAGTGACATAAGCAAATAAAAAAAAGCAAATTAGAGTACAACAACAAAAACAATTAAGGCAAATAAAAAATGCAATTTAAAGTAGAAAAAAGATCAGCAACAAGAAAATAGCATATGGTATTTCAAAATATTTCTAAGAGACATGCATGAATAAAAAGAGAAAAGAAAAGGAAAAAAAGAGACCGTTTGAATAAAATAAAAGGAAGGACTGGAAGAGACACATTGAAAGGCCTCTCTGTCTGGCATTCATACACACACAAGAACAACAGCCAGCAACACTGCGCTGAACGTCAATGCACTGGAACATGTGAACCACATCCGATCCCTTGGATCCGTTCTAAACAGGGACGGATTCTCATCCAATGTGAAGAAGGCCTAGCTATGATAAGATGGTAAAACACACAGTTTCGTTCCATTCAGTGGTTCTTTTAACGTCTGTTCATCATCGATGATATTAGTCGACATAAAAGGCACCAGAGATCTCTGAGAATGTCAAACATGCTGTTTCTGGTCATTTTCCTGCACTTTTGTCCTTCTCATGTTAGAATCTTGACACTCCACTAAGAATACTTCTGAAAATACTTTTTTTTTAATCAAACAATTTGCCCAACTCTGACTGAGCAAGAACGTGTGTGATGTCTGTAATACATGAGTTATATTAGAGATGGTCAATGCTTTCAAAATATGCAGTATTTATACCTTTCAGTTTGTGTCACTCTGATGACATTGGACAGTCTAGTAGTGTATACTGGACAGAATTTTTTTTCCCAGACATATACACCAAACATCAGGAGAGAATTTAGTGTTCCATGTGTTTAATCTAAGTTTATTGATTATTTGTGCTATAAATCTTGGGCAAGTACGCAATAGATGTGACTTCTTAGTGAAATTTCTGTCTTGTATAAGACTCGTTGTGTCATCTGGAAACCAGTTTTTTAGACCTCTGGTTATTCAGGTACAATGTTTCACAGAGTATTTTGCTCAGTTTCTACAAGGGCCCTCTGTTTGTCTACCAAAAGTCTCTGAGTGCCAAAACTTTGTCAAAAGAGAGATAACTCACGTTTTGTCTATTAGCCATCATGCTTTTCCGTGTTTAAACAACATAAGACGATGATATGATGGAAATGCATTTGAAAACAATCCGTTACACATTGGCGTTACTGCAACTGAAAAAAATACCAGATGTGAAATCCGAAATTCGCACACAAACATGAAAAACAAAATCCTACTACAATCGCCACCATGTTGTTTTCCTCTACAAACAATCTTTGATGGCTGCGTGAGAACGCTTCCAGCGTTCATGACATATATACCATTGCTCAGACATTGCTCAGACAGAGCACACCCATTTAGCTGCAGAATGCTTTTTCTTCAAAGTCTCTTTTAAAGTAAAGATAGCCGTTTACAAGTTATTGCACGGTGCCTCCTGCTTAGGCAGATCTGGAGCAAAAAAAGAAATCAAGGTGTTTTTTTTTTTAAGAATAGATCGCCTCTGACGGTTTCTCCTCCAATCTCATGCAAGGAGTTAAGACTCTTTTAAATGCTGGATAGATGACGATGGGAATGATGAAGGTAATGCTAAAGAGTTCCATTCCGGTCTGAGACTGCATGACAGGACAGTGCTCTATGCTTACTTTCATGATAAATCCCAGCATCAACCAGGCCCGAGAGATACAGACACTTGGTGTCTTGATCAGGAAATTTGAGCAACACACACAGAGAACATCTATTTCAGTGGATGAAACTCGACTGTGTGGTCCTAGTCTTCTTCCCACCAGAGCCCATTGCAAACTCAACGCTGGGTAGGAGCCGGTCAGAAAAGAAAAGAAATCCCACAAGTAAATAGTCCTGATGGGAAGTGAACCATGACCTCCCAACCGAGAATCCGTCACACTGACCACTGCGCAACAGGGGGCTGGCAAGGATTTTTTTTCATGCTAGTATAAATCCTGGAGAAAGAGAAAGAAGAACACCGAATTGAACGGTTTTGCCTGTACCATTTGTTGTCGTTCTCTACATGGTTCAGTTGGCTGAAAACATAGTTGGTCCTAACAGTTTATTTGCAGATGTTGATTCTCTGATTGATGATATTGGATGGTATCAGATAATGACATATTTATGGCTTTGGGTAAAAGTGTACAACTCGCAAGCCTCTGCAACCCCATAGTGTGGTCTCTCATTTCCATTGAAACCATGGAACGACATTTAAAAAGGCTTGAAAGCGATCACACCCCGTGCGTACTGATATGTGCTGTAGGCTACAGAGCGATACAACTGAAAATTCTGATCTATTTTTTTAAGGCCAGATGTGAACAATTAAACCTTTATCCAGTGGTTGCATCCTCCACTCCTGAACTTGATAATACTGGATGGGCGTGTGGTGTAGATCTACAACCAAGATGCGTTTTCATCTTAACCCCTCTCTCTAACCGCTAAGGGAGTTAAATCACAGTATTAAGAGCACATAATACTTTTAACCGACTATTGTAAGTATATTGTGTGAGCTTTTCGTGAAGAAAAAACAGAAGATGGTAGAGACATGAACACGCTTCCGAACATTAAAAGCAAAAAAACGACCTGAAAACAAAGAAGACTATACATGAAATACAATCACCAAATATTCATGGGAAAGACAAACACAACAAGCATATCTGGGATCATTTTCACAGATTGCTAAGCCGCTGTATAGTAGACTGCTCAACTTTCATCCCCAAAAATGGTATTAAGATTCCTACTTATGCAAACGGTTCACTTGATTAGAAAACAAACATTTCTGCAGCGTAGAAGCGGGCATGATGACACCAGTTGTATTCTCCATGGCACTGTCAATAACAGTGCACTAAAAAAAAAAACAATTCGAACATAGTTAAAAACGGAATGTTGGTCCTGAAGAACCGAATAAGTAGCTGTAAACTAAATACATTTGTTACTTTGTCAACTGAATGTTTTCGGTTCCACGCGTTTGGTTCGCAGGTACTGAGCGGGTAGACTGTGAGAAGAGAACACCTCTCCAGCATCATTCCACGAATGGAACGGTCTGCCACACAACACGCTCAGCGGCTGGTCTGTCTGGAAATCACAAGAGCACTGGGACAGGTGCGATGCCTCGGAATAGATGGCACAGGTGGAAGACTCTGTGACAGCCTGCCTGTCCTACCAATAGTGCCGTTTCATCATAAAATAAGAAGGCGCTCTGGAGTGCGTTTTCTTAATAACGAGAAAGTTTATAGAGAAAATAATCTCTCTCTCTCTCTCTCTCTCTCTCTCTCTCTCTCTCTCTCTCTCTCTCTCTCTCTCTCTCTCTCTCTCTCTCTCTCTCTGTACTTGGTCTCTCATTCTCTCTTCTCTCCCTCCCTCCCTCTTTCCTCCCTCCCTCTCTCCCTCTTTCTCTCTCTCTCTTTCTCTCTCTCTCTCTTCCCCCTCTCTCTCTCTGCCCGTGTCTGCCAGTATGTTTTGTTTGCCTGCTTCTCTCTGTCTGTCTGTCTGTCTGTCTGTCTGTCTCTCTCTCTCTCTCTCTCTCTCTCTCTCTCTCTCTCTCTCTCTCTCTCTCCCTCTCTCTCTCTCTCTCTCTCTTTTTTCTGTCTTTGTCTCTCTAACACACACACACACACACACACATGCGGGCGCACGCGCGCACACACACACACACACGCACGCACGCACGCACGCACGCATGCACGCACATAAGCACGCACGCGCGCGCGCGCGCGCGCACACACACACACACACACACACACACACACACACACACGCACGCACACACACACACACACACACACACACACACACACACACACACACACACATACACACTGTAGTGAAGATAAAGTTTCTCATAATGGAGGTTATGACGCACCATATGAAACACTCCCCTCCTTTGATGTGTGGCGATGAGGGATCGTTTGTCGCAGCAATCACAACAGCTCACCTTCATAATGTTTACAGCTCACACGGCTGCTTCTTCCCCCAGACATATCAAGCTCTCAGCGACAAATAATCCACCCAGATATTGCTATCTCTGACTCTCCCCCCACTAGCCCAGCAATATAACATATATTACAGGGCTCGACCCGCAAGTTTTAGTTATTAAGAATTCAACATTAATACACGCTGCAAGTGATTGCAGGTTGTTGTTTTTTTTCATCATGACTGCGAATGAGATGAAAGGCAACAGAATCAGACGAGCTCAGCCTTTATTAAACCTACAGTAATAAAGGCAGGGAAATAACAAGCTCGAAGCCACACACTCCACATCGGAAATTTTGTGTGCAGGTGCATTTTTCTTCCTACAACGTTTGGATAGACATAAAAACGTCTAGTAATTCTTCTTTCTCCTCTCAGAGATTATTCATAGGTATTCCGATACCAAACTTTTATTTACTCTGTTCATACTATTTTTTTTCCCGTGACTTAGTAACTGTGGGGTTTTTTTTTTCACATTCTTTTGAAAAGTCACACAACTCAACCTACGTTTGACACTTTTTAGTTCAATTTTTTTCTAACATATAAATGGACATCAAATACTTCAGGCGAATATTTCACACAAAACAAGACAAGGCAAGACAAAAAAAACAGGACAAGACAAGAAGGGACCAGACAAGACAAGACATGACAAGGCAAGACAAGGCAAGAATTTTTGAGTTAAAAAGCAACTTGGAGTATATGAAAAGAGCTGTTTATAAACGACCTCAGAAGATACCGTCAAAGAAAAACCACACTGAATTAAATGAATTCGGAAAAAAAAAAAGTCTGTACTTTAAAGAATACTCATTCAGATCCACATGTACGTCCTGTTCCTGTTAATGTTGTACTGTTATCTCCATTCCGTTTGCATATGTCGTCGTCATTTGGAGCAGACAATAGGTGCCAGACCCCATGGCAAATCTGTATAACTATCAGCTATAAGGTGGGGTTGTTTGTTTTTTTTTTACTACACGCTGTATCTTTTTTCTCGCCTGCGTTTTGGCCGACTCTGGGGAAAGATCCTGTGACGGTGAGGAAAGGCTCAATGACCGCAGGGAGAGACCCACTGACCACACAGGGAAAACCCACTGACCACAGGGTAAGGCTCACTGACCACAGGGAAAGACCCACTGACCACAGGGCAAGGCTCACTGACCACAGGGAAAGGCTCACTGACCACAGGGAAAGGCTCACTGACCACAGGGAAAGTCCTGCTGACAACGGGAAGGACTGTGACCTGGGATTTTCTTCAGAGAGCATGTAAGACCTCATGGCGAAAGCTTGGCCGTGTCTGGAGTTGTGCTGTCTCCACCTGTCAGCGGAACAGCAACGAGCGAGACACGGGATGCATATGGCAGTTGCTTGACGGAGGCCTTTTTTTTTTGTTTTGTTTTGTTTGTTGTTTTTTTTTTGCCGGTGGACTCTGCAGTTATGAAATATGGGCTGGCACACCCACTGGAACGCTCCCGTGTTGGTTCTGTCGTGTCACCTCCTGTGGCCATTACACAACTGCATCTGCCAGGGAGCAATTCTGTCCCTTCACGTGTTTATGGAATGCCCTGTGCGTGCCTGCACCTTTTGTGAACACAACACAGGCTCCCAAGGGGTGGTGCAGAATTGCTCCCAACTGGTTTGTTCGGTGGTTGAGGACACAGTTCTTGACTGAGTCCTACCCGCACCTTCAGGTGTATCTCTTTCTGTCTGTCACACGTGAAACCCCTACATACATCAATTCTATAACTTACTCATTCAAAAGACCATGTCCCTGCAGATCTCAATGCTACAAATCTGATATCTCACTTCTGGAAATAATTCTCAGAAATCCAACAAACCTGTATCTGTTTGACCAGTTTCATTACAGCTCTTAGAAAAGCACACGAACGAGCATGCACACAGCTATCTTGACCTCTGTAATCTGTCTGGTAAATGTCAGTCTGATTCTGGTCCTAAACGTCAATCCTGGAAACAGCATTCATACACTCAGTAGATCACTTCACTTTATGTTGCTTATAGCCCAGATTGCCACAGCGGACTCGGTAGATCAGTGCTGTACAAATACAGTAGTAGTAGTAGTAGTAGTAGTAGTAGTAGTAGTAGTAGTAGTAGTAGTAGTAGTAGTTTTTCATTTTACGTTTTTTTCACAAAATCATGTGATAGGAGAGACAGACAGACAGACAGACAGACAGAGAACGTGTGTGTTTACATATGTGTGTGTTCGTGTGTGTGTGTGTGTGTGTGTGTGTGTGTGTGTGTGTGTGTGTGTGTGTGTGTGTGTGTGTGTGTGTGTGTGTGTACTTGATTATAATCACACAAACACCACCAACATTATCTTAAACACCTAACCGGACTATGAAAAGAACAAGAGGTAACTTTAAAAACAAGATCAATATCAGAAAAAAGCATCAATCACAGACATGCTTAATAAACTTGGTAAGTATATCCTGAGATGTACACACTCAAATAAAGTATGCCTCTTGATATGTTTGTTTCGCCACATATACATTTTTGAAGCATTATGTTTAGTTCTGAGAGTATCTGCTTTCAAAATGTTCACTCGAAATTCTGTATTGCTCGATTTTTGCAGATTTGGATGCTTTTTACAAACACAGATAGATAGATAGATAGATAGATAGATAGATAGATAGATAGATAGATAGATAGATAGATAGATAGATAGATAGATACATACATACATACATACATACATACATACACACACACACACACACACACACACACACACACACACACACACACACACACACACACACACACACACATACATACATACATACATACGTACATACATACAAACATGTTATGGTAAAGGTTCGAGTAAAGTGTTTTGTGATAGCGGCCATCGTGTAAACAGACAACTCTATTATTTAGACTCTGCATTCACATCATCATAAGATAGTGCTATCTCGAGTGACTGGTGTAAAGGAAATCCCAAGTTCCTAGATCAAAACCTGACACAATTTATGCTTAGAATGACCCGTCCAAGAAGATTTGCCATTACCATTCAGCTCCTTGTGTTTTTTTTGTCTGTAATCAAGAGACTGAAGAAGCTGACAGCTATTTTGCTTTGCGTGCAGCTCTCGATGACAATTTGTCCTCATCTACTCACATCAATCATTATCAACATCATCATCATCATTATTATTATCATCATCATCTTCTTCTTCTTCTTCTTCTTCTTCTTCTTTCTTCTTTCTTCTTCTACTACTACTACTACTACTACTACTACTACTACTACTACTACTACTACTACTACTACTACTACTACTACTACTACTTCTCTTCTTCTTCTTCTTCTTCTTCTTCTTCTTCTTCTCATAGTCTTCATACAGCGTCTATCGCTGGTTAGAGACCAACCTCTAAGTGCTTTACGACTTATACTGTCGTTCGTATAATGGGCTGCCTACCATGGTAGAGTCAACTGAAGAGTTGCCCGCTAGTGCCGCATTATGACATTGCCTGTTAGTCAATCAGTCTGTCATGATTCTTTCGTGGAGGGTGCATGTTCAGTGTATGCATGTCATCCACACCAACAGCCAGGTTGTTATTATCTTCCAAAAGTTTGTGATGGGACTTCACGTGTTCAAACTGTTACGCATGCATTCACACATGGAACCGCGGTTTCTAGTCTCATTTGAAGGACGTTGGGGGATATGGAGTCAGAACCAACGTCAACCCTGGACAGACTAATCCCCTTGTACCAAAACAATCTGTTGGAGTTTCGAACCCACAACCCCAGTATCACTAGGACCATGAGTTCAGCACTCTACCAAGTGAGCTGGCTTCTTTATGTGAAAGGATATCTCCACTTACTGTGCAGGATCGGAATATTTCTTAGATCCTCATGCCAGGAATGTATTCTTGCAAGCACACATACTGTCTTTTCTTAATTATAGTTTCGAGGTTATTTTCCATCTATAGTGTCAGAACCATTTACAGTTGGATAAATACCTACTCAAAAGCACTTAAAACAGTTCTTTTAAAATATTCGTATATTTCTGAGAGAGATTAAATGAAAGCATAGATTCTCTAGCTGAAGGCTGTGTGTGTGTGTGGGGTGTGTGTGTGTGTGTGTGTGTGTGTGTGTGTGTGTGTGTGTGTGTGTGTGTGTGTGTGTGTGTGTGACATGACAGTTGGGCAGCCATCACCTCTCTCTCTCTCTCTCTGTCTCTGTCTCTGTCTGTCTGTCTGTCTGTCTCTCTCTCTCTCTCTCTCTCTCTCTCTCTCTCTCTCTCTCTGTCTTCTCTGTTCTGTCTCTCTCTCTCTCTCTCTCTCTCTCTCTCTCTCTCTCTCTCTCTCTCTCTCTCTCTCTCAACTCCCTCCTCCTCTCCCTTCTCCTCTCTCTCTCTCCTCTCTCTCTCAACAAACGACAGAGCAGTAGGATTATGGACACCGCTTGACGTCATTTTACACACCGCCACCGTCATCCCCTCAACTCCCTCCTCCTCTCTCATCCCTTTCCCTCTGTCTGTCTTGCCACAGAAATTTGGTAGCCAACCAACTCTACGAGGACGACAGAGCAGCACAGAAATATTGGACACCGCTGTAGAGGACAGCACAGAAATATTGGACACCGCTGTAGCCAACCAACTCCACGAGGACGACAAGGCACAGAAATATTGGACACCGCTGACAACCAACTCCACAGGACGACAGAGCAGCACAGAAATATTGGACACCACTGTAGCCAACCAACTCCACTACGACAAGGACGACACGGAAGCAGCACAAAAATATTGGACACCACTGTAGCCAACCAACTCTACAAGGACGACAGAGCAGCACAACAGATTTGGACCCACTGGCCCAGCTAGACAGGAACTCTACGAGGACGACAGAGCAGCACAGAAATATTGGACATCACTGGCCCAGCATAGGATCCAGAATCCAAGCTGCCACATAGCAAAGCGGACATTAGGC
>JADBJO010004535.1:143917-148917 GCA_016801955.1 Conus betulinus
ATGAGTGATGTCCTTGACCAGTCAGATGTAATGAGTGGTGTCCTTGACTGGTCAGATGTGATGAGTGATGTCCTTAACCGGTCAGATGTAATGAGTGGTGTCCTTGACTTGGTCAGATGTGATGAGTGATGTCCTTGACCAGTCAGATGTAATGAGTGATGTCCTTGACTGGTCAGATGTGATGAGTGATGTCCTTGACCAGTCAGATGTAATGAGTGGTGTCCTTGACTGGTCAGATGTGATGAGAGTGATGTCCTTGACCGGTCAGATGTAATGAGTGATGTCCTTGACTGGTCAGATGTGATGAGTGATGTCCTTGACCGGTCAGATGTGATGAGTGATGTCCTTGACCGGTCAGATGTGATGAGTGATGTCCTTGACCGGTCAGATGTGATGAGTGATGTCCTTGACCGGTCAGATGTAATGAGTGATGTCCTTGACTGGTCAGATGTGATGAGTGATGTCCTTGACTGGTCAGATGTGATGAGTGATGTCCTTGACCGGTCAGGTGTAAAGAGTTGTGTCAGTGAGTTGTGGTGTGTTTTCACTAACTTGGCAGATGTCATAAGGGGTGTCTTTGTCATGTCAGATGTCATGAGGGGTGTCTTTGTCATGTCAGATGTCATGAGGGGTGTTTTTGTCGTGTCAGATGTCATGACGGGTGTCTTTGTGGTGTCAGATGTCATGAAGGATGTCTTTGTGGTGTCAGATGTGGTGAGAAATGTCGTTGACATGTCAGATGTGATGAGTGGTGTCCTTGACTTTGTCACATGTTATGATGGATGTCCTCAACCTGCCAATTGAGATGAGTTGTGTCCTTGAACTATCACGTGGCTAGGCATCTCCTAGACTTGTCATCTGTCATGATTGGTGCTATTGTCTCATCAGATGTCCTGTTTGGGTCTGTGGGGACTTACCAACCGTGGTAAGTAAAACAGACAAAAATAAAGTAAATAAATGGTAACATTTCAATGATGATGATGATTTATGATGATGATGATGATGATGATGATGATGATGATGATGATGATGATGACATGACAACAGCAACAACATAGCATTGAAGGCTGTAGGCGCTGACAAAGAACAACAAATGTACAAACACATTTAAATCAACTCACACACACACACACACACACACACACACACACATACACACACACATATATATATATATACACACACGCGCGTGCGCGCACACGCGCGCGCACACACACACACACACACACACACACACACACACACACACACACACACACACACACACACACACACACACACACACACACACACACACACACACACACACACACACACACACACACACACACACACACACACACACACACACACACACACACACACACACACGCGCGCGCGCGCAGACACACACGCACGCGCGCGCGCGCGCGCGCGCGCAAAACCGGCAGCCCTGCACTCTCGCCCCTTCCCTTCTACTTACGCAACGATCTGCGCTTTGAACAATGTCGATCGCTGCAGTTTATTGCGTCCATTCAGTAGCAGGAAAAGGAGGAACACACGCGTGAAATGCCACAGCTGGACATGTCGAAGATGTCAAAGGAGGGGGATAAGTGTCAGGGATGGCTTGCCCTACTGGTCGTTCCTTTTGGAGTCTTGGGTCCTCGAGAGGATCGCTACCTACTTACTATAATTATAATGAATACTTTTATAGCGCCTATTCTCGGCAAGCGACCAAGCTCTAAGCACTTTATAATCCACACTCGTTTTACACAACGGGCTGCCTACCTGGGTGGTGCCGACTGAAAAGCTGCAGCTAATACTTCATTCAGTCGTTTCCTGTGTCATCCAAAAACATAAATGTAGCAGCTAAGGCAGATTAGGAGAAGAAGTGAAAGAAGTGTTATATATATAGATTATTGTGATTTCAAATGGCACTGCACTGCACAGACTGGTGTCAAGAAGTCAAGTATCTTACAGACTGGGTAGGTCTGCTCCAGACAAATGCATTGGAAGACCGAAAGAGTACTATCCTAAGTGTCTGCTCTCACAGAGGAAATCCTGAAAACCTGCCGTGTCAGCATAAGAGCGCATCTGGAGAGAGAGAGAGAGAGAGAGAGAGAGAGAGAGAGAGAGAGAGAGAGAGAGAGAGAGAGAGGTCAAATGTTTTATTCATAAAGGCCAAGAATGGAGAAATACATTATAAATCATATCGAGAAAACTGATCTTGGGTTTTTTTCTTTTTATTAATGTTACATATATATTTCAATTCTTGAGTGATTTATATAAAGGAATAGCTCACTGTTTAACCGTGTTTTCATTTCATGATGGCGTCAACAAGGTTAATTTGAAAAGGCATTAATTATTGAATTCTCTCTCTAAGTTCGTGTAAAACTAGTCAAGCCAACACAAAATGAACTTCGTTCTCTTTTGCATTTCGACACATGGAGATGGAGAGAGAGAGAGAGAGAGAGAGAGAGAGAGAGAGAGAGAGAGAGAGAGAGAGAGAGAGAGAGAGAGAGAGAGAGAGAGAGAGAGAGAGATTGAGGTCCTGATGAAGCAAGAGAGAACCGGAGCACAAAGAGCCAGTATTGTACACAACTCTGTTCAGACAGGCAACCAGTGAAAAGAGTGAAAAAGAGCAGACACGTGTGTTCTAGTTTGGACCTTTCGTAATAAACACAAAGCTTGCGATAGCATGGTTTTGAAATGTTTGCTTTTTTATTTTTAATTTCATTTTCAGAAATACTTTTTTAATGGGCAAACACGAAGAAAAAAAAATCCACTGATCAACATTAGGAAAGCCGTGTAAGGTTATAAAACTCGTTACATCAAATCATGACATTTGGAGAACGCAAATTACTCTGACAAATGTCAGCATCACATTGTTCTGATCGGGCTCCAAGGTCGTGGACAACATGTGAACGTTAAGGGGAAAAAAATACACATTCTGTATACTAAGCATTAGCCCTCTAATGATTTACTACATGGGGCCTTTGTTTAGTAGTTTGCATCACTCATCTCCATTAAGTACACATATTTCCCTATTTTATGTCTATCTGCCTTTTGGTTGACTCTCAGGAAAAGGTCCAGTGACAATGAGGAAAGACTCACTGACCACAGGGAAAGGCCCACTGACCACAGGGAAACCCACTGACCACAGGGTAAGGCTCACTGACCACAGGGAAAGGCTCACTGACCACAGGGAAAAGACCCACTGACCGCAAGGCAAAGACCCACTGACCACAGGGAAAGACCCACTGACCACAGGGAAAGGCCCACTGACCACAGGGAAAGGCTCACTGACACTGACCACAGGGAAAAGCTCACTGACCACAGGGAAAGGCTCACTGACCACAGGGAAAGGCTCACTGACCACAGGGAAAGACCCACTGACCACAGGGAAAGGCTCACTGACCACAGGGAAAGGCTCACAGACTGACCACAGGGAAAGACCCACTGACCACAGGGAAAGGCCCACTGACCACAGGGAAAGGCTCACTGACCACAGGGGAAAGGCTCACTGACCACAGGGAAAGACCCACTGACCACAGGGAAAGACCCACTGACCACAGGGAAAGGCCCACTGACCACAGGGAAAGGCTCAATGACCACCAGGGGAAAGGCTCACTGACCACAGGGAAAGACCCACTGACCACAGGGAGAGACCCACTGACCACAGGGAAAGGCTCACTGACCACAGGGAAAGACCCACTAACCACAGGGAAAGACCCACTGACCACAGGGAAAGGCTCACTGACCACAGGGAAAGGCTCACTGACTGACCACAGGGAAAGACCCACTGACCACAGGGAAAGACCCACTGACCACAGGGAAAGGCTCACTGACCACAGGGAAAGGCTCACTGACCACAGGGAAAGTTCTGCTGACAACGGGAAAGACTGTGACCTGGAATTCTCTTCAGAGAGCATGTAAGACCTCATGGCAAAAGCTTGGCCGTGTCTGGAGTTGTACTGTCTTCACCTGTCAGCGGAACAGCGAGTGAGGTTGCGGGATGCACGCGCGGCAGTTGCTTGACGGTGGCGGTTTTTTGTTGCTGTCGTCGTCGTTGTTGTTGTTGTTTGTTTTTTTTGTTTTTTGTTTGTTTGGGGTTTTTTTGCCGGTGGGCTCTGCAGTCATGAAATATGGGATCGTACACACATGGGAACGCTCCTGTGGAGGTTCTATCGTGTCACTTCCAGTAGCCATTGCACAATGGCATCAGCCAGGGAGCAATTATGTCCCTTGACATCTTAATGGAATGTCCTGTGCGTGCCTGTACCCTATGTGAACACAGCGCAGGCTTCCAAGGGTGGTGCAGGATTGCTCCAAGCTGGTTTGTTCGGAATTTGAGGACAGTACCTCTCTGGATCCCACCTGCACTGTTGGGTGTATTTTTTCTTTCTTTATAACTCATCTCCTTTAAGGACATATGTTTCCCTTTCATATTCATATTCCTTCAAAAACATGTTATAGGTTTGGTTTGGTTTTGTTAATCCTACATTTAGAAATAAGATATTTTCCCGTTAGAATTATCAGATTTAGCACACTATCGGTTTTTTTTTTTTTTGTTTGTTTGTTTTGTTTGTTTTTCTTTTTGTCAGTGCAGAAGATGTTCGCTATTTGTCGAGAAGTAATTTTGGACAGCCAACCAGCCGCCGTGGCGAAGTGATTAGCGTCGCGGACTCCCGGATGGGAGGTCGTGGGTTCTGACAAATTTCAGCATCACATTGGTCGATCAGGGGTCATTCGAATCCCATCAGAGTCATGTGGGTTTTTCTGCCCCGACCGCTCCTACCCAGAGTTAGTTTGCTGCGGACTCAGTTGGGAAGACTGGGACCACACAGTTAAGTTTCATCCACTTAATGGATGCGTTTCTGAGAGTGTTGCTCAAAATTTCCTGACCAACACTGCAGCTGCCTGTATCTCTCGGGCCTGGTTGACGCCCGGATATATATTATGAAAGGAAGCGTAGAGTACAGCCCTGTCGTGCAGTCTCAGACCGAAATGGAAATCCGTTG
>JADBJO010004535.1:176417-178917 GCA_016801955.1 Conus betulinus
AAACATGGGTCTTCTTCGGGTAAAACGAACAACGTTCAGGCAAGGAAAACGGAGAACGAGCGATCACTCATCGTCTCATATTCGGCACCCAACACCCATTTTGTGTTCGGTGTCCTGAATGTCGTTTGTTTTACCTGAAGAAGACCTAAGAGCTCGAAACACATCGTGTTTTGTCCTGTAACCTGTTTTGGCCAGATTGTCTTGTGGAACCAGTCACATTTCTTTTTAAAACTAGCTCCAAGAAGCTGAACGCCGAGTGAAACAAGAAGTGTTTTGGATCTTGGAACCCGATAACACGCTACCAAACACATGCATTAATCGTAGACCTACAGAAAGAACGAAGCCACGCACTGCTCTTTCCGTTTGTATATGCGCAGCCAGCTACTTCCGTTCTTGGTTGCAAATCCCCACAAAAAAAAGTTTGTATCATAAAAAATATTATACTGTGAAACATGAAAGCCCTCGTAGTAAAGATTGCCTTCAGGGTTACTTATGTGTCTGCTTGAAATAGAAAATTTCGATAGATATTTTGATTTCTGACTGACTTGATATGAGAGAGACAGACAGACAGACAGACAGACAGACAGACAGGCAGACAGACAGACAGAAAGAGACTAACAAGGAGGGTACGGAAATTCAAACATCACGATCCGGAACACTGGTAAGAATCTCTTGTACTCGATCGTCGTGCTGTAGTTTTTATTTTGTATTTATATTACCTTATTTCATTCACTTATTCACTTTCTTGTCGTCAAAATAAAGACAATGTCACCACGGTGTAATTAATGTGTTGGTTTGTTGGTTTGAGATCTTTTTGTTTGTTTGGTTGGTTGGTTTGGTTTGGTTTGGTTTGGGGTTTTTTTTTGTGTGTGTGAGGGGTTCAAAATAATGACAAGCGTCAGATTTGAAAGAAAAAACAAATTGAAGCAGACATAACATAGATCAACAAACGATGATTGAAAAACAGGAGTAAAAAAGAATCGACACTCGTACACGCAACTGCAACCGGAAACGGAAAAAAAAAAAAAAAAACAGGGGGCTTCCATCTTTCTCTCTCTCTCTCTCTCTCTTCTTTCTCTCTCTGAAGCAAATCTGTAAGTTTCTTTGCGATATTAAGCTATGAAGAAAAAAAAAGTAAAACTCCTGACGACGGTTTGCTAGAGTATAACAGGGAAGTCTTTCCACGCCAGACCAAAATGGTGGCACGCAGTGTCGGACGGATAATTGAAGGTGGCTCTATTGTTCAAGGACGATAAATGATGGATCTATAGTTCAACAAGGAAAGAGCAACGGACTCTGAGCAATGACAGTCATTGGAATGGCCATGAGCTAAGTGACACGAGAGGAACCAAGTCATTTTGGCGAAGTTTCAAAATGGAGTGACTGATGGCGGAGAACGAAGCAAAATGTAGAAAGAAAGGGGGTTAGTTACCGCCAAGGACACTGACAAAAATTTAAGATTTGTTCAGATTTCCGCCTGCAGTCGCCTCGCTCTGCAACTGAAACAAAACAAAACAAAGCAAAGCAAACAAAGCAAAACAAAACACACTTCTTATTCTTCTGCTTACGCAGGCTGATACTCCGGCGGACACTCCCTGTACAGACAGGCAAGTACTAAACCCGTCTGCCCAACAAAGGGAGTGGAGTTTTGTGTGCTTGACTGTTTTTTATCCCGCCATTAAGGCAGCCATACTCTAACTTCGGGGAAAGTGCATGCAATGTGTAACGTGTCATCCATACCAACGGCCAAACTGGCCTTCTCTTCCGAAAGTCGGTGATGGGATTTTTCGTGTGTACAAGATGTTACGCGTGTGTTCACACACGGAACTTCGGTTTATAGTCTCATTCGAAGTTCTGTATGGAAAATAGAGTCAGAACCAATGTTGATTCCGAGAGAAAAAATCCCTCTGTAAAAGAAACGGCTCGGCGGAATTTCGAACCCGCAACCCTGGGATTACGGGTCCAGCGCTCCACCACTGAGCTATTCCGGCCCCCCACAACAACACACACACAAAAAAAAACACATATAAACACAACACAGCAAGCCAAAACACACAAAAAAACACAACAAAACAAACAATAATACAACAAAACACACCCCTTCTCCCCAAAAGCAAGCAAGACAAAACAAAGCACAAGAAACCAAAAACAAAGCAAAGCAACAACAAAACAAAAGAAATAAAAAATAAGACAAAACAAAGCAAAAGACAAGACGAAACGAAAGCAAAAGAAAACATAACAATACACAACAAAACAAACACAAAAAACAAACAGACAACAAACAAACCCAAAACAAAAAACAAAGGGGGGGAGAGAGAGAGAATCGGGTTTGAGGGCAAGTGAGCTGTGGTGCTTCCTGCACTAAATGATTCGATGTGGTACACCTGCACCGTTAAAATGACACAGCAAAGATGTGCTATGAAATACCGAGGATTGTAGCGTGGTACACCTGCACCCGTTAAAATGACACAGCGACGCTCTTTCCAGTGTAAATACTGAG
>JADBJO010004535.1:183917-195130 GCA_016801955.1 Conus betulinus
GCCCGGCTCAACTCCTCTGTGGCGTCATCAGCTACGGGCTGCAGGTGGCCATGGTGGAGCCGGGCCGACCCGGAATTTTCAACCCGTCGTTCCGCCGGTCGTGCACACCGTCCGTTTCACGGCTTTCCGGGTAAGGGGAAAGAACTGTGCTCTTGCCTTTTCACTGAGGTGTTCTCTCTTGGCAATATGGACGATGAGAAACTCGTCATTGCTGTTCGTAGCAGAAACTTTATTTATACCAAAAGTGACAGAAACCATTCCATCAGAGATGCTGTTTTGGCTGCCTGGGACAGCATAGCAAATGAGGTTGGAGGAAATGGTAAGTATGAGTACATTGCTCTCCTTTTGAACTGCTCTCTCTCTCTCTCTCTCTCACACTCTCTCTCTCTCTCTCTCTCTCTCTCACACTCTCACACACACACACACACACACACACACACACACACACACTCACGGAGACAGACAGACGGAAAGATAAACAGACACAAAAACAAGCAAGCAGATAGATATACATGCACATACATTCATACAAATCGTTACATCAGCGTAACAAGACGTTCTTCAGGTGAAATTGCCCGACAGAAATTTGTTGAAGTTTCTTGAAGATCAAATGCACAGAATTCAAGAAGAAGGTCGAAAGAACGAGGTATCATTCTGAGGTACTGATGAACTTTCTCAGGGTCTTTGCGCAGTTGGGGCATCAGATGGTGATGTTCTCCATGGATCTGTTGCAATCTGTTTACTAGGTGAACAGCAAAACGTCCTATACTTCGTCTTCTCTTCTCTCCACCACCACAGTAACAACTTTTTCTGCCTCGTCCGAGCCATTTTGAAAGGGACGGGTACCGGCCACAGCTGGGGCCGTCTTGCGCACGGGTTTACTATGGCCGCTGCCAGTGATCCTTCGGCCGGGCGGGACACGGCCGTCAGAAACACGGCCCACTATGGCCGCCGCCTAAGAGTCAGAATTTTGGAGGTGAGGACACCCCAGCACGCCAAAACTCATTTCAAGTATCTATCGGAGAGAATCAAAATGCAGTGACTGTGGGCGGAGAATAAAGCAAAATTTAGAAAGAGAGGGGATTAGTTACCGCCAAGGACATTGACAAACAAAGCGCAGGACAAGACACAATGCATTTCGATCTCTTGGGTCTTCTTCAGGCAAAAAAAAAAAAAAAAAAAACCAGATCACATTTAACGTTTAGGACAGTACAAAGAACCAAGAGTCACTTATCTGTCCATGTGTTCAGATAAAATGGCTGCCCTCGGAGAGAATCAAATGAGAAGTTTGACAGAACTGCTGCACGTACATGTACTTGGGTGCCATTGTGTAATCATGTGGTCTGCTGTGTTACGCGGATGATAAACATTATTTTCCTTTTGAGATATTTCTCTTCACTATTCATAGTTGTGTTTGGGGTTTTGTCCTGTGATTCGTACGTCGACGTTTTTTTCGGCAGAAGCTTAGCTTAGAAAAATTTTTAGAATTTTTTAGATTTCTGTTGCTGTCGCCTCTCTTTGCAACAAGATCCGAGTTTTTTCTTCGTTTTTTTTGTTTGTTTTTTGTTTTTTGGTTGTTTTTTTTCCGTCCAGCTGTGGCAGCAATCCACCTTATAAGTGTGTAACAGGTGACGGATTTGTCCTGTCCAGTGTGGCAACTATCATCCTTTTCTGTTGTTTCACAGAATGTGAGAATCCGAGGGATTTTTTTTTCCGTCCAGTGTGGCAACAATCATCCTTGTTTGATGTTTCACAGAGTGGGAGAATTTGAGGATTTTTTTTTTTTTTTTTTTTTTTTTTTTGGGGGGGGGGGGGGGGGGGGGGGGGGGGGGGGTTGCTGTGATAACAATCATCTTTTTTGTTCTTTCACAGAATGTGAGAATCTGAAGGGGTTTTCCGTCCAGTGTGGCAGCAGTCATCACTATCTGACGTTTCACAGAATGAGGGAATTTAAGGATTTTTTTTTTTGTGCAGTGGCAACAATAATCGTTTGTTGTTTCACAGAACGTGAGAATTTGAGGAATTTCGTGTTTGTTTGTGGGTTTTTTTTGTTTGTTTGTAAGGGTTTTTTTTTTTTTTTTATTGCGACAAGAATCATGCTTTTCTGTTGTTTCACAGAATGTGAGAATTAGAGGGATTTTTATTTTGGTTCAGTGTGGCAAAAATCATCCTTTTGTGTTGTTTCATGGAATGTGAACATTCATATATCAGACATTATAACTGCCATTCCGTTAACTGAGTGACCTAATGAGTACAATAAAAAAAAAATACTCATCAAAGTATACTGTCCAAAAAAAAAAAAAAAAAGAAACGCATGCTTTCTTCACTGTGGATGTCAAAGCACCGGTAGATAACCAGCCAGTGGACAATGTTTCGACTGTGCTTCACGTGTGCTCACGCATTTAGCGCCAGTCGGATTGCACGTGCACAAAATGGTCATTTGGACAACGTTTCATCATTTTTTTTTTTTTTTTTAAGTCGTGCTTTGCGCCTGAGTGAAGCAAATTCCTGCACGTTTTGGTGAAGGATTGCTCAAAGGAAGGCAAACAAAACCATACATACACAGTGAGTCATTCTGAGGAAAAACCAGTCCGTCAATGCAAAGTGCAAAGATGCTGCGACTCTTTCAGCAAGAACGTGAGAACGCTGTGGGGCGTTTGCAAGCTGGGCCAAGTCAGCCTGAAGTCGCCTGACACTTCAATGTGAGCCAGAGCACCCTCAGCAGGCTTCAGAGTCGTCATCGCATCAGCGGCTCCGCGGCAGTCCGACCACACTCTGGAAGACCTTTGGCAACAACTCCAGCTCAAGACAGCTACATCTGAGTCAGCCACCTGCGAAATCGCTCTCAGCCAACCTCAGCAGCTGCCTAGCAGTTACCCGTAAGATCAAAGGATCTCGGACTGTTCGGAATCGCCTGCATGCAACCTAGCAAACGAGCTTGTTTATTGCCATTGTATACGAGCACACACACGTACGTGTGCGTGTGTGCGCTCATCTTTGCATCTACATGCTTGCTTATCTTCATTTGTACTTGTTAGTAGCGCGCGCACGTGCGTGTGTGTGTGCGCGTACGTGCCTGCATGCGTGTGTGTGTTGTGGGTGGGTACGATGATTAGAGAGAGAGAGAGAGACACTTCACGACGGATATAACGAAGCAACCAGACAGAAGAAATTCGCTATAACCTGGCGCGTCTGTTGTAACGAAAGCCGGATGTAACGCAGCAATTGTGATGTCCCGGCGATCCGTTTAAAGTGGCTTCGATTGAAAATATGTGCGCGCGTGCGTGCGCACGCGCGCGAGAGCTTGTATGTGTGTGCGTGTGTGTGCGCGTATTCATGTGCACTCACGCATAGTTATGAAACGACACATGCAGAGAAGAGAAAGAGAGAGAGAGGACAAAAGCCTCCACATGCTCACAATCCCATGCAAAAAAACTAAAACTTTATTGCTAAGGACACATAGGCAAACACACCGACAAAAAATATTAAAAAGTGCGCACATGTACTCTTCACAATATGGTATGTTTGCTGTAATATTTGCAACAGCGTACCAAAGGTAGGCCATTGCAAAGATTGGACAGCAGCATGACGTTTATATAACTATAAAATATAACACTGTATCTGGCTCTAAAGATGTCAAGAAATAAGAATACAAAATGTCAATGATAGTAACACCACCATCATGCACATTCCCAATTGCACATTGTTTTTTGCTTTCTTTCAAACTTTCGAGTAAAACACACATTCAGAATATTGAAGTCATGAGAAAGGCAGTAAGGAGTTCAACACATTTCAATGCAGAAAATAAAAATATTGATCAGTTGTCTTCTCTTTGCCTGTCTCCCCCCCCCCCCCCTAAATAATAAAACGGTTGGCAAACCAACTTCACACTCACCCGGCCTGCACACACCTCTCTCGGACACACACCATCTCTGTCCGATTTGTTCATCACCATTATTTCCATGAGGGGAAAAAAAGATGAAAAAGTGTGAAGACAGCTGGATGGACCAGAAAGGCAGTGAAACAATGGACGATACTATAGAATGAGAAGAAAATGTAAAACTGAAATCGAAGGAACCAGTAAAGACCGTCTCAGAGAAGCAGAGAAAGGGGACATTACCAGCACAGCATTTGCAAGAGATGTAGAAGAGTGAAATATATCCCCCCACCCCCACCCCATGCAAAACACATGCGCTAGCGAGCACACACACACACACACACACACACACACACACACACACACACACACACTCCCTACAGATTCGCATAGTCACATGTACACACACACAGAACCAATACAAAAACTAATTTCTAAAAGCTTATAGACAAAAACTTTTTTTTCATTGTTTATGTACTCTTCACAACATGGTAAGTTGCTCAAATCTTTGCAAGAGCGTACCAAAGGCAGGCCACTGCAAAGATTGGACAACAACATGACGCTTATATTTCTATAAAGTATAAGACTGTACCTGGCCCTAAATAAGTCCAGAAATAAGAATGCACAATATCAGCAATAGTAATGCCATCAAACATATTCCCCAAAGCATTGGTTTTCTTTTAATCAAAATTTCATCAAGTGAAATACCACACTGAATAATGTAAGTCATAAAGGCAAAAAAAGAAAAAAGAGAGAGAGAGAGAGAGAGAGAGAGAGAGAGAGAGAGAGAGAAACATTTGGATATAGAAAATAAAGATACTGATCATCTGCTCTCTCTGTCCCCCCTTCTCTCCCCTAAAACATAAGAGTGAAAAAGACCCCATCCCCACCATTAAATACATGTGCAAGCGAACACACACACACACACGCACGCACGCACGCACACCACACCACACACACTATACCACAAACACCACCTGCCCCCCCCCCCCACACACACCCAAAATACATACAATGCCTCCACAAGCGCACAGTCACAGGTATGCACACAAAATCAACACAAAACCTCATTTTTAAGAACACACAGGCAAACAACTGACAAAAACCAAAAACTTGCTTATGTACACATCACAAACATGGTATGTTGCTGTAATATTTGCAATAGCGTACCAACGGTAGGCCATTGCAAAGGTTGGACAGCAGCATGACGCATTTATTTATATTATAAAGCATAACACTGTATCTGGTACTAAAGACCTCAAGAAATAAGAATACACAATGTCAGTGATAGAAATAACACCATCATACACATTCCCTTTTCAGTTTCTTTTCATCAACATTTCATCAGGTGAAATACAACACTGGATACTGCAAGTCATGAGAAAGGTTAACAAGAAAAACAATTCGCAAACACACACACACAACTTCAACACAGAAGACAAAAATATATGTCGGCTGTCCCCCTTTTTACCCCCCCCCCCCCCCCCTAAAAAATAAAATCAGCAAACAAGCTGCACACTCACCAGACCACCACACACCCTCTCTCTGACACACACCATTCCGTCCAATTTTCCATCATCACCATTTCCATGAGGGAAGAAAAGATGAAAAAGTGTGAAGACAGCAGGATGGACCAGAAAGGCAGTGAAACAATGGACGACAGTAGAGAAGAATAAAATGTAAAAATATCATTTCATACAGGAACAAGTAAAAGCAAAGTCTCAGATAAGCACAAAAGAGGAAATTACTAGCACAGAAATTCCTGGAGGTGTACAATAGTGGTAGACACCCGCCCACCCCCTTCTCGTACAAACTCGTGTGCATGTAAACACACCCACACTAACACACATTATGCCCGCACATGTGCACAGTCACATGTACACACACACACAAACACACACAAAGCTACACACCACACACACACATAGGCAAACACAAAAGCTAAAAACAGAAAAAGGTTGCATAGGTACACTTGGCAAAAACAGAAAAGGTTCCTTATGTACTCTTCAAATATTGTATCCTGATGTAATATTTGTAACAGTGTACCAAAGGTAGGCCATTGCAAAGACTGGACAGCAGCATGACGCTTACATTTCTATCAAGTATACAATGACATCTGGCAGTAAAGACGTCAAGACATAAGAATACACAACGTCAGTGATAGTAATGACACCATCATACACATTCCTCAAAACATTGGGTTGGTTTTCATCAAAATGTCATCAAGTGAAATACAACACTGGATACTGCAAGTGAAAGGGAAGGTCAAAAAAAAAAAAAAAAAAACCACACACACACACACACACACCAACACACACACTAACACCACCCGCCCTCCCCACCCCACCCACCCACACCCACAATGCCTCCACATGCGCACAGTGACAGGTACACACACAAAACCAACAAAAGCTCATTTTTAAGAACACATAGGCAAACAACTGACAAAACCGATAATTTGCTTATGCACTCATCACAACATGGTATGTTTCTGTAATATTTGCAACAGGGAACCAACGGTAGGCCATTGAAAAGACTGGACAGCAGCATGACGCATTTATTTGTATTATAAAGCATAACACTGTATCTGGCACTAAAGACCTCAAGAAATAAGAATACACAATGTCAGTGATAGTAATAACACCATCATACACACATTCCCTTTTCAGTTTTTTTTCATCAACATTTCATCAAGTGAAATACAACACTGGATACTGCAAGTCATAAGAAAGGTAAACAAAAATAAATTCGCACACGCACATACACACACACACACAAACTCACTCTCCGCTCTCTCTCTCTCTCTCTCACTCAGAAACACATTTCAATACAGAAAACAAAAATACTGATCAGCTGTCTTCCCTTTGCCCCTCCCCTCCCCCTCTCATCCTTCTAAAAAGTAAAATAGGCCAACAAACTGCACACTCACCAGGCCTCCCACACACCTTTGACACACACACCATTCCGTCCAATTTTCCATCATCACCATTTCCATGAGGGAAGAAAAGATGGAAAAGTGTGAAGACAGCTGGATGGACCAGAAAGGCAGTGAAACAATGGACGAGAGTAAAGAAGTATGAAATGTAAAAATGAAACTACAGGAACAATGAAAGGCAGACTCACAAAAGGGCACAAAAAAGAGGAAATTACAAGCACAGAATTTTAGGTGCAGAAGAGTGAAATACCCCATACCCATCACAAACAAACGCATGCGCGCGCGCACACACACACACACACACACACACAATCCCTGGCACACGCACACAGTCACATGTGCATACACAAAAGCTCATTTTAAGAACATGTAGCCAAACGCAGCGACAAAAACATTAAAAACAATTGCTAATGAAGTTCACAATATGGTATGTTGCTGTAATATTTGCAATGGCCTACCATTGGTACGCTGTTGCAAAGATTGGACAGCAGCATGACGCATTTATTCGTATAAAACATGACACTCTATCTGGCTCTACAGATGTCCAGAAATAAGAATACACAATGTCAGTGATAGTAATAACATCATCATACATATTCCCCAAGTATTGGTTTTCTCTTCATCAAAATGCCATCAAGTGAAATACAACTCTGGATACTGCAAGTCATAAGGTAAAAAAAGATATTCTCTCTCTCTCTCTCTCACACACACACACACACACACAACACGCACATAGAAGAGAAAAAATATATATCAGCTGTCCTCCCTTTACCCCTCCCCCACTCCTAAAAATAAAATCAGCAAACAAACTGCACACTCACCAGCCCTCCCACACACCTCTCTCAGACACACAACCATTCCCTCCAATTTTCCATCATCACCATTTCCATGAGGGAAAAAAAGATGGAAAAGTGTGAAGACAGCTGGACGGACACAGAAAGGCGTAAAAACAATGGACGATGGTAAAGAAGAATGAAATGTAAAAATATAATTTCATTAATGAACAGTAAAAGCAAAGTCTCAGAGAAGCACACACAAGAGGAAATTACCAGCACAGAAATTCCAGGAGGTGTAGAAGAGTGGAAGACAAACCCACCACCACTTCCACATACAAACGTGTGTGCATGCAAACACACTCACCCACAAACACACCGAACATGTTCACAGTCACATACACACACACAGACCAATACACAAGCTCATTTTTAAGAATACATAGGTAAACACACTGGCAAAAACAGAAAAAATTGCTTATATACTCTTCAAATATGGTATGTTGCTGTAATATTATCAACAGCGTACCAAAGGTAGGCCATTGCAAAGATCGGACAGCAGTATGACGCTTACATTTCTATCAAGTATACAATGATATCTGGCAGTAAAAGACATCAATAAGAATACACAACGTCAGTGACAGTAATGACATCATACACATTCCCCTAAGCATTGGTTTGGTTTTCATCAAACTTTCATCAAATGAAATACAACACTGGATACTATAAGTCATGAGAAAGGTAAAACAAATCCACAAATACAAATCAATTTAGCTTTTAAATATTGGTCAGCTGTTCTTTTTTCCCCTCCCTAAAATGTCAAACAATAAGCAAACAAAACAGCACACTCATCCGGCCACTCTCTGACACACACACACCATTCTGTCCGATTTCTCCATCACCATTTCCACGAGGGAAGAAATGAAACAGTGTCAAGACAGCTGGATGGCCAGAAAGGCAGTAAAACAATGGACGGCAGTAAGGAATGCGAATAAAATGTAGAAATAAAACTACAGGAACAAGGTAAAGGCAGGGTCACAGAGAAACACAGAAAAGTAAAGTACAGGCACAGAACTTCCAGGTGTAGAACAATGGAAGACCCTCCCCCGCCACATACAAATGCGTGCGTTCGCACGCACACACTCACACAAACATAGAAAGAGGGAGTGAGAGATACAAACAAAAAATGGCTCCACAGGGGCACAGTCATATGTACACACACAAAACCAACACACAAGCTAATTTTCAAGAACACATGGACAAACACAACTACAAAAAATACTTTTTTTATGCTTATGTACTCTTCACCAATCTGCTCTGTTGCTGTAATATTTGCAACAATGTACCAAAGGTACGCCATTGCAAAGATTGGACAGCAGCATGAGGCGTATAATTCTATACACTAGCAGTGAAGACGTCAAGAAGAATGCACAATGCCAGTGATAGTAATAACACCATCATGCGCATTCCTCGAAACATTGCTTTGGTTTTCATCCAAATGGCATCAAGTGAAATATAACACTGAATACTGTACGTCACAAGGTAAAAAAAAAAAAAAACAAAACCTTCTCTCTCTCTCTCTCTCTCACACACACACACACACACACACACCTTTCAACATAGAAAAAATACATATCAGCTGTCCTCCCTCCCTTTACCCCTCCCCCACTCCTAAAAATAAAATCAGCAAACAAACTGCACACTCACCAGGCCTCCACACACCTCTCTCTGACACACACACACCATTCCATCCCATTTTCCATCATCACAATTTCCATGAGGGAAGAAAGATGAAAAAGTGTGAAGACAGCAGGATGGACCAGAAAGACAGTAAAACAATGGACGAGAGTAAAGAATAAAATGTAAAAAAAAAAATAATAAATTCAACTAAAGACAAGTAAAAAGCAAAGTCTCAGAGAAGCCCACACAAGAGGAAATTACTTGCACATAAATTCCAGAGGTGCAGAAGAGTGGAAGACAATCAGCCACCCACAAACCCACCCCCACCTCAACATACAAACGCGTGTCCATGCAAACACACCCACACACATAATGGCCGCACATGTGCACAGTCACATGTACACACACAAAACCAACACACAAGCTCATTTTCAAGAACACATACGCAAACACACCCACAAAAATATTTTTCAAATGCTTATGTACTCTTGAGAATAATTATGGTATGCTGCTGTAATATTTGCAACAGCGTACCCAATGTAGGCCATTGCAAAGATTGGACAGCAGCATGACGCTTATAATTCTGTAAACTATAACACTGTATCTGGCAGTTAAGATGACAAGAAATAATACACAATGTCAGTGACAGTAATAACACCATCATACACATTCCTTAAAACACTGGTTTGGTTTTCATCCAAATGTCATCAAATGAAATACAACACTGGATACTATAAGTCATAAGAAAGGTAAAACAAATCCACAAAACAAATCCATTTAGCTTTCAAATATTGATCAGCTTTTTTTTTTCCCCTCCCTAAAATATAAAACAATAAGCAAACAAACTGCACATTCATCCAGCCTCCACACACACCTTATACACACACACACCATTCTGTCCGATTTCTCCATCACCACCATTTCCATGAGGGAAGAAAGATGAAAAAGTGTGAAGTCAGCTGGATGGAACACAAAGGCAGAAAAAACAATGGACGGTAGTAAGGAATACCAATAAAATGTAAAAATAAAACTACAGGAACTAGTAAAGGCAGAGTCACAGAGAAAACAGCAAAGCGTATTAAATACAAACACAGAGTTTCCAGGTGTAGAACAATGAAAGACCCACCCCCACCATATACAAAACGTGCGCGCGCGAGAGAGAGAGAGAGAGAGAGAGAGAGAGAGAGAGAGACAGAGAGAGAGAGACAGAGAGAGAGAGATACAAAATGGCCCCACAGGGGCACAGTCATATGTACACACACACAAATCCAACACACAAGCTCATTTTCAAGAAACACATATTCAAACACACACACAAAATTTTTTTTTTTTTTCAAATGCTTATGTACTCTTGACAATAACCATGGTATGTTGCTGTAATATTTGCAACAGCGTACCCATGTAGGCCATTGCAAAGATTGGACAGCAGCATGACGCTTATAATTCTGTAAGCTATAACACTGTATCTGGCAGTAAAGACGTCAAGAAATAAGAGTACACAATTCCAGTGATAGTAATAACACCATCATACACATTCCTCGAAACACTGGTTTGGTTTTTCACCCAAATGGCATCAAGTGAAATACAACACTGGATACTGAAAGTCATAAGAAAGGTAAAAAAAAAAAAATATTCACACACACACACACAAACACTTTTCAATATAGAAGACACAAAAAACATTATATATCGGCTGTCCTCCCTTAACCCCTCCCCGACTCCTAAAAAAATAAAATCAGCAAACAAACTGCACACTCTCCCAGCCCTCCATACACCTCTCTCTGACACACACCACACCCATTCCATCCGATTTCTCCATCACCACCATTTTCATGAGGGAAGAAATGACGAACAAGTGTGAAGACAGCTCGATGGACCAGAAAGGCAGCAAAAAACAATGGACGGCAGTAAGGAATACCAATAAAATGTAGAAATAAAACTACAGGAA
>JADBJO010004536.1:0-20000 GCA_016801955.1 Conus betulinus
CTTGAGCAGAGTAGGCAGGGGACAGGTGGGATGGTTGGTGGAGGAAGGACGAGCATACTGTCCAAATGACGAGTCGGGCGGAAAAGGGTATACTGCGTCGCCAAGGTCTCTGTCGGTTATCTTTTTTGCCGACCGATTGTTGCCAACCACGGTTTGACCCACGCCAGTGTGTGTGTGTGTGTGTGTGTGTGTGTTCAGCTTCCCCCAGTGTCCTACAGTGCAGCAACACAGTGGTGTGTGTACACATGCACACCAACTTTGTGTGAGTGTGTGTATCAGCGTCCTGGCATACGTGTGTTTGTGTTTGTGTGTGTGTGTGTGTGTGGTGTGTGCGCGCGTGCGCCGCGCGCGCGCCTGTGGTGTGTGTGTGGTGTGTGCATATACCTAGTGCATGGTGCGCGTTGCGTTCGTACGTGCGTGCGTGCAACGCGCGTCATATGTCCGTGTGTATGTGTGCGCGCCGCGCGCGAGCGTTTGTTGTGGTGTGGTGCGCGGCATGTTTCAGAAAAGGGGTTTGCGTGCCGGCGCGCGCGCGGGTGCGCGCGCGCGCGCGCGCGCGCGTGTTGTGTGTGTGTGTTTAGAAAAGGGGGATACTTAACACCCACCAAGGAAGATGGTTTCTGAATGGCAGGGTGAGTTATTAACAAACATCTGGTGTCCTATCTAACAACTGTAGAAATGCTAAGTACGAGCGGAGATTTATATGGGATGAAGAGAAGCTGTCCATAAAACAAAATAATTAAATAAAATAAATAAATACATAAATTTTAAAACGCAACAAACTTCATCACCAGTTTCTCTGGAAATTTTGGTACCACTCAATCCACACCTAATGTGTCTTCCTAATATATGTGGATACCATTCGAAAACGCTTCTTTGCTAAGAATAGGTTACAAAAAAATCGATGATTCTGCAAAAGAATAGTTTTACAAGTAAAATACTTCTTGCATAGGACGAAGAAAAGAAAACTCCACACGAAGAGTAATTCAATGTTACCAAATGGTTTTAGATTTGCGAGGTAAGAACAGTTGGGTGTTTTTGACATCCTCTGCTATGTTATATTTTGAACGCGTTTTCCAGTTTATTTGGATCAGTCCAAGTGTTAAAACATAACAATCTTTTTTTGAAAGAAAAGAAAACAAACTTCATCAAAGGTTGATTGATAATTGATGGGGGCAAAATTGGAGGAACTTTATTCTAAACAGAGCAAAAGATGATACTTCTTTTATTTTTAATAGAGCTTTTTTTAAATCACAACATTTAAAGAACCATATCGACACTAGTGAGTGTGACTGAAAACCGTTTCCCCGTCCAGTCACAAATTTTCACTGCAACCGGCTAACTTAAGGTAGTCGTCCGTAAGCCGTTGAAAAGTTTAGACCTGACTGCTGCTCCCACACTGCTCACCGTTAAAAGCCGGAATGAGCTGAAAAGCGGTTATGCAGTCTCTGCGGTGATTCGGCTACGCCACTACCCAGAAGCCGAAGAGGGACTCCCAATCTGTTTTTGGTGGCAAGTCAGGTTTTTTATCTCATTCAATGTTTATTTATATTTATTAGCAAACTGAAACCCTGTATTCCCCGTTGTTAGGAGCGACGACTAGGGTAACAAAACGAAATTAGTTCGGAAACATGACGGATGAAGTGAGTGATAAAGGAAGTGGTGGTCTTCAGAAAAAGAAATTATTCGTTTTCATTCTGTGCCTTAGGCTATTTAATGACTATTTCATGATGAAAAAAAAAAAAAGGTTTGATGTGGTGTTGCGAGAAGAGGGAGAGTTTGATGCTATGGATATAAGCTCCCAGAGTGAGCGACAGAGACTTCATATATATGGAGTTTTGATTTTGATGTGGATGAGTATTTAATTTTCACTCTTGATATGAATATGAATAGTTGTGTATGTTGGGTAAACAAGAGTGGTGTTTGGAAATCTTTCCTTTACATATATTGAAGCAGATGAATCTTTTGGAAAAAAAAAAACTTTTAAAAAATCTGGTGATTATATGAAATGAAATGAACATTCTTGTCGTGTTACACAAGAAAAGAAATGAACATTTTGTTGTCGAAAGACATTTATAGTTTGATGAAAAGTAATCATATAATTGTGTGTAATGAATTGTATTCATGGTTTATTGAAGAGGGTCTAGGGTCGGAATCCTTTCCCCAATTTGGAAAACTAGATTCTGAAAGGTTTATATTGAAATCCTTGTAGTCTGTGTTTCCGGAAAAAGCTGTGATTTATGATTCCGGAAAAGGGAATGTTGTAGGTTATATTCCGGAAAAGGGATGTTGTAGTGTTATGATTCGCTATGATCCGGAAAAGGGATGTTGTAGTGTTTGATTCCGGAAAAGGGAATAGCTGTGGTTGTCTATACTCCCATGGAGAGGGAATGTTTGTAGTTTGTTATGATTCCGGAAAAGGGATATGTTGCAGTGTTGAAGAAAGAATATGCATGATGTTTGTACCAAGTTCTAGTGAAATGTGATGTGACTAATGACTTTGAATGTAGTCCGTGATTGGTACGGAATGGGTAGCCAATGATAACCAGGGTACGTTCCAATCAGTTTCTCCCAGGTAGAAGTGCTCCCTGGACTGAGCGGGACCCGGCTGCCATTGTCCCGAGGGTCGGGGCCGTAGCCAAGTTCTACCCTTGGTGTTCTCCGCCGTGTGTCGGTGTGGAGAGGCCGGCCTGAGTTGCCGACAATCTACCCTACCTGCCACTGGCGCCCCGTACCGACTACCCTCTGAGCCAGTTGGCGCCGGAGACCGCGCGCTGCTAGCCAAGCCAGAGCGCCGCTCCCGAGTTTTGACACAGCAGCGAGCCTGTGGCTAGGCCGTCGCTGCGTTCTGTGGATGTTTGTGTTGTGAGCCATAGCTCCGTGTGTGAGACTGTCGCTTTGGGGTCGCCGGCAGAGACGCCGTGAGTGTGCCAGTGATTTTTGACCACAGCTCTGTGAGGTTCTGTAAGTCTTTAGTGTCCTGACATGACGCTGCAGACGGTCGTCTTCATCATCTTCATGCGTCTCGTCATGGTTGGCGGCTTGCCGACCTATTAATGTTCTTGCATTTATTATATATATCAGTTTGCTTGATGACTACGGCAGCATAAAACAAAACAAAAAAAAAACCCAAAAAGTGTTTTGTTCTGTTGCCTAGCTGTCAATGTTCGGGTGAACTGGTGTGTGTATGATGCGATTGAAAAAGCCGATGCCTCCATAATTTCTGTGTGAGAGTTGGGCATCAGACACCCACAGACACGACCCATTCCATCCGTAACAAGTGAGGCTTTGGAATCAGCTGATAAAGTCGCACACAGAGATATTTTCTGACTCTGATGTGAATGAAAATATGCGTTTGATATGTCCTTTGAGTAAGAATGCGAAGAAGATATTTTCTTTTCCCCCCGCTGTGCTGTCCCACCCTCCCGTCCGCTTCAGGTTATGGTTCCCTTCCCCCCCCCTCCTCCTCACACACCCCTCAAAACCCAATGTCTGTTAAACGTTGTAAGCTCACGGCAAGAGTATAAGCATACCATTTAAAACACCAATACTAACAACACACACACACGCACACACACACTCACACACACACACACACACACACACACACAACACGTCAAAAATGCCCTGCCCTGTACCACTCGGTTGAAGTGGTGTTAGATTTTCCATCAGGATATTGGAACTATATTGAATTAACGCTTCCGCTTTCCGCTTTTTTGTTGCTTTGGCAGTTCTCTCTATCCCTCCCTCCCCGCCCGTCCCCTCGTCTCTCTCCTCTCTCCTCGCATCATCTCCCCCCCCCCCCCTAGCCTCTCTCACAGCTCTCTCTCTCACACCACACACACACGACACACAACACAGCGGAAACACACATCACACACTACACACACACACACACACACACACATCACAACACCAGGCGGAACACACAGCACCACACACACACAGCGGAACCAACACACACCACACACCCACACAACACACCCACACCACACACAGCACAGCAAACACACACACGTCAAAAATGCCCTTCACATGTACACTCTGGGTTGAAGTGGTGTTAGATTGGTCATCAGGATATTTGACTATATTGATATAAACTCCGCTTCCGCTTTTGGCTTTGCAGTGTTCTCCTCGATCCGCGCCCTGCCCTCCCTCCCCTGTCTCTCTCTCTCCTCTCTCTTCTCTCTCTCCTCTATCTCTCCTCTCATCTCTCATCTCTCTCTCCTCACACACACCACACACACACACCACACACACACACACAGCGGAAACAACACACACACACAACACACCACCACCCGCGTGAAACCACACACACACACACACACACCACCACACACACACACACACACACACACAACACACACAACACACACACACACAGCGGAAACCACACCCACCACACCACACACACACACACCACACACACAACACACACACCCACACCCACCACAACACACGTAAACAGCTGTATTTTAACATCCTAATACAAACGAACGAGACATGTTATATGGCTGCCGAGTAGATTCCGGGGCCTCCCCCCCCCCCCCCCCCCCCCCCCCCCCCCCCCCGCCCCCCCGACCCCCAAACAAATGAAGAATGACAGATTACTTTTCTGAATAGTTTTCCATAAACCTGCTGAAACTTGTTTTCTCTCCATCTCTCAGTCTCTCTGCCTCGTCTCCCTCCTCCCCTTCGGCCGCACAACAACACCTCTCCCCTCTCTCTCCTCAATCTCCCCCTCTCCTCTCTCTCCTCCTCTCTTCTGTCTGTGTCTGACTTCTGTTCTCCTGTCCTGATCTGTCTGTCGTCCTGTCTCTTTTCCCCTCCTCTCTGTCTTCCTTTCTGTCCCCTTTCTCTCTCCATCTCTCTCCTCTCTTTCCTGTTTTCTGCTCTGTCCTGTCTTCTTCTCCCCTCTTTTTTTTCCTCCTCCCTCCCTCCCCTCCCTGGGGTTTCAGTGTGTCTGTCGGTGTCCTCTCTCGTCTTTTCTTCCCCCCCCTCTTTTTCCTCCCTCTCTCTCGCTCTGGACGTAGTCTTTGAGCATGTGTTGTGCCTATATGGTGTGCAGCACGGTGTGGGTGTTGGCAACTGCACCGTATCTCCTCTCTCTCCTCTCCCTCTTTCCTCTCTCTCCTCTTCTCTTCTGCTGTTCTTGTCTTTCTGTCCTGCTTCTATATGTCTGTCAGCCTGCCTGTATATCTGTCTGTCTGTCTCCCCTGGGTGGACTCTCTCTCTCTCCTCTCTCTCGCTCTCGTCCCTTCTCTCTCTCATCTCGCCCTCCGCTCGCTGCGCTCTCACCTCTCTGGACGTAGTCCGTGAGCAGGTTTGTTTCTTATATGTGCCGTTGTGGGTGTTGGCAAGTGCAACAACCTCTCGCTCCTCTCTCTCATCCTCTCTCTCTCCCTTCCACTCCTCCGTCTCTCTTCTTCGCCATCCTCTCTCTCAACTCTCTCTCCTCTCTCTCTCACCCAACTCTGTCTCTCCTTCCTCTCTCTGTCTTCCCGTCCTCCCTGTCCTGTGGCTCGCTCCCACCTATGTCTACCCTCTAGTCTCTCTCCCTCACTCCTCTCCGTATCGTCTTCTCGTCCCCTCCTCGTCTCCTCCTCTCCCTTCTCCCCCCTCCTCTCTCCCCGTCTCAACAAACGTCCTCTCCTCTCCCTCCTCTCTCTCGTCTCGTATCTCCTCGTCCCCCACTCCGTCCCCTCGTTCTCCTCCCTCTCAATCTCTCGTCTCCCCCTCGCTCTCCCTACAAACATCAGCCTCTCTCTCTCCTCTGTCTTCTCTTCTCTTCTCCATTCCCTCTGTTTGTCCTTCTGTTGCTCTATATGTCTTCTTCCAACCTGTGCCTGTAATGTCACTGTCTGTCGGTCTCCTGACTCCGCTTTCCTGGATCTATCTTTGAGCATGTTCTGTTCCTATCTGTGCCGTGTCCTGTTCTGCACTCTGCCCCCTCTCCACTACTCTCTCTCTCTCTCATCTCTCTCTCCTCCTCTCCGTCGATCACTCGTCCCTCTCTTCTCTCTCTCGTCTCTTCTCTTCTCTTCTCTTTCCCTGTCTGTTTGCTTCTCTATGTCTATCTGTCTCTGCTCCTACCTTGGATGATCTGTCTCCTCTCACTCTCTCATCACGGCTCTCTATCTCGTCGCTCTCTCTCTCTCGTTCTCTGTGTGCGCTACTCCCGCTGATCTGCTTCAACCTGGCAACACAGACCACCACCTGTGGCCAGAACTCTCTAATTGCATCCCCTCCCAGATCCTTCGCTTTGGCCCAGAACCACTCACTGGCCACACGGTACATTTTCTTCCCAGCCTCTATCTGCACCTAACAGACCACTCACTGGCCAACGGTCATTTTCTTTTTCGTTCCAGGGGCCTCATCCTCACCTAACAGACCTACTCACGCGGCAACGGTCATATTTTCTTCCAGGCCCAGGCCTCATCTGACCGAAACCAAGCTCCCTGCCCTCCCTCCGCGCGTTCCTGTGTCGGTCCTTTACACTACTCTCCTTCCATCTTTTTGATATGCCCCTTCGTCTCCCCTTACCGCTGCTGCTGCTTGTGTCTGTCTGTCTGTCTGTCTGTCTTCTGCCTGTATCTCTTTTTCTTGTCTCTGTCTCTGTCTGGTCTGTCTGTCTGGTCTTGTCTCTCTCTCGCTCTTACTCTTGTGTGTGTGTGTGTGTGTGTGTGTGTGTGTGTGTGTGGTGTGTGTGTGTGTTGGTGCGTTGCGTGCGTTCGTGCGTATATTTGTTGGGTAGGTGTGAAAGAGGAGGAAGAGGGTGTGGGGCTATGAATCCATTATTGTAACGCTGGATAATCACGTTTGATGCGTTTTGGCTTTTGGTGTGGTGTATTTTGTGTACTCTTTATTTGTGTTCTTGTTTGTGTAAGTGCTTAGTAGCTATCTACGATTAAGCGCCAGAATATTAACAAAATAGCGGACAACACAACACCACCAACGACAAGATGATGATGATAATGATGATGGTTATGATGAGATGATGATGATGACGATGATGATGATGATGATGATGACGATGATGATGACGACGATTACAATGATGATGAATGATGATGATTGGAACAATGATGATGATGATGCTGTTTCAAGATAATACAATCGCATAGGGCACATTTAAGATTAAGCGCGACAAATGTTCATCTTCATCATCATCATCATCATCATCATCATCATCATCATCATCATCATCATCAACTCGTTTGTATTGAAAGAGTAAGTAAGATCATAAGACTCTAATCCAAGACTAAGTTCTTTCAACTTTGTGCTCTAATGCCCACCTCTTACATTTCCAGTATAGACATATGTGTGAGATTCACGTTTTCGCCACAACTTTCCATCAATATTCTGGGCGAATTTTGTCTAAAAGCAAAAGCAGTGAAACACACGTGCTGCACCCTGATATAGGAACCGCCGTGGTCCCTCATGATTTCGTTCCTCATCAACTACTCTTGGCCGGGTCGAACCATCGTCTGAGGTCGTTTCCCCCGGTCACACACTTGGTTAGCGGACGATATAACACGATATAGAGAGAGAGAGAGAGAGAGAGAGGAGAGATAGAGATGAGAGAGAGAGAGAGAGAGAGAGAGAGGAGTAGAGCGAGAGAGAGAGCGAGGGATGGAGCGGATAGAAGAGATAGGAGGGAGAGAGAGAGAGGGGGAGAGCGAATGAGAGTGAGAGTGCTAGAGCCGATCTAGCGAGAGAAGGAGAGAGAAGAGATCGAGAGAGAGAGAGGGAGGGAGAGCTCGAGATAGGGAGATATAGAGAGGAAGGTCGAGAATAGAGAGATACCACAGAGGAGGGATAGCGATAAGGCCAAAGGGGGAGAGCGAATGAGAGTGAGAGAGTGGAGAAGCGGAGAGAGAGAGAGATAGAGAGAGAGAGATAGGAGGGTAGACGCGAGAGATGAGATAGGGAGGAAGCTAGATATAGAGATAAGGAGTGAGAGAGAGAAGGGGGGAGAGCGAAAACGAACTGAGAGTGAGCAGATTGAGAGAGTGGAGAGCTATAAGATGATAGAGATCGAGAGAGATAAGAGAGCGAGAGAGAGATGGCGTTGAGCGAGATAGGATTAGATACATTTTGTCTCATATATGTTTACGCATGCTAATTATCTTTATATATTTAGGATGCGTATCTAGAGATAGATAGGATATATAAGCAGATATGTCATGTCGCTAGGGAGCGATAGATCGAGAGCGCTGCCTATGATATATCTATTCTGTGAGATATATCATCTTTTTTCTCTCTCATTCTATTTATATCTTCTCTCTTTGAGAGCTCTAGGAAGCGAGAGAGAGAGCGATAGCGCTCTCTTATCTTCCTTCATAAGCTCGCTCTCTCTTCTTCTATGTCTCTCACTATATCATGCATTTCGATATTCCGCGTCGTTCCATGCAGCTCCTTCTGACTTTCGCGCCGAGGAGCCTCGCGCGTTCTTTCTCTCGCGTCGCTCTACATTCTGCTTGCTCTCTCTCTCTCTCTCCTTCGTCGCGCTATTTGTTGCTCGCCCTTCTCTTTGCTCTCGAATGTACGTTCTCGGCTCTCTCTTGCGGACCTCGAGCATCTCGCGATCTTGAAAGCTATCTCGCGCTCTGCTCTCCTCGAGCTCCTCAGGGGTGTTTTGTGGGTGGGTTTGTTTACGTTATTTTTGGGTTGTGGTGGGCTTCGGGCGTGGTGTCGGCGGCTAGCGGTTTATTTTGCCCGTGGCCTGTTCCCCCCGCACCGCGCCAATCCACAGTCCCCCCAACCCCGCCAACCATCCCCACCCACCTATTTCTCCCCCCCACCCCTCCTCCTCCCCGAGCCACCCATCCCCCCCCCGCCCCCCCCCCCCCCCCCCACCCCCTCCCCCCCCCCACTACTCCCCTCATCTCTCCCCCTCCTTTCCCCCCCACCTTTGAAAAAATCAAAAATACACCCCTTTTTCCTGCACCACACAGCAACGCAGTCCCCTTCCTCCCTGTAACCTCGTTTAACGCACCTAATACCGTTCTCTTTTTTTTTCTTTTTTTTTTTTCTTTTTGCTTCAAATTCTGAGGCCAGGTATCTTTTGGTGCCAGACACGAACGGATTGGAACCATACTCACACACTGCCTGATGCTGAGGGCGTGGAATTGCAGTGCGGCTATTTTTGGAACAAGGAGTCATTGCTGCATAGACTGCGACGTCGGACTCGGTAGACAACGCAGGATCATGTTCAAAGAAATGGTCAACACTGAGCGTCAACTGAGAGCCATAGAGAGAGAGAGGAGATAGAGAGAGAGAGAGAGAGAGAGAATATAGAGAGAGAGATATAGAGACAGAGAGAGCGAGAGAGAGATAGAGAGAGAGCGAGATAGAGCAGATGTTTTGATTCAGTTTTAGGCTTATGCCCTCTATGGTCTTAAATGGATTGTTCATTTTACCCACTCATATAATAATCTCCTCTCTCTCTCTCTCTTCTCTCTCTCGCTCTCTCTCTCTCATCTCTCTCTCTCTCTCATCATCTCTCACACACACCCACACACACACACACACACACACACACACACAGGTAACGCGCGCGCGCGCGCGCGCGCACGCACACACACACACACAACACTACACACACACACAACACACACACACACACACACACACACAGGCACCCACACACACACACACAACCACCAACAACAACAAAGACCATATAGCCACCGTGGCCGGATGTTTACAGACCTGACAGCTGTGAAAGTGGAGGTTTGAATCCCAGCAGCGCCCATTATTACCTCAGTGCCTTTGTCCTCCTCTCCCCTCCTCTCTCCTCCTCCTTCACTTTCCTCCTCCTCCTTCTCCCTCCTTGGTCCTTTCTTCCTCCTCCTTCTTCCTCTTCCTTCTCCCCCTTTTGTTCTTTTTCCTCCTTCTCCTCCTCCTCTTCCTCTTCCTTCCATCTTTCGTTTCCTCTTCCTCCCTCTTCCTCATACTTCTCCTCTCCTCTCTCTTCCATAACCTTCCCTCTTCCTCTCATTTGTTCTTCTCCTTGCTCTTTCTCCTCCTCCTGTCTTTCTGTCCTCCTCCTTCCCTCCCCTCTTACTTCTTCTCTTCTCCCCTTCGTATCCTCATTCCTCCTCCTCTTCCTCCTTCAGTTTCTTCCTACTTCTCACTTCACCTCCTCCTTCTCTTCTTTTCTCCTTCTTTCCTGTTCCTAACTTTTCTTCCTCTCTCACTTTTCTCTTCCTGCCCAGCTCCCCTTCCCTTCTCTTTCTCCATCCTCTTCTTTCCTCCTTGTCTCCTCTCTTTCTTCTTCCCTTCTTCTCCTCTTCCCTTCTCTTCTTTTTCCCCTCCTTCTGGGTCTTCTCCTTTTTTATCCCCTCCTCCCCTCATCCTCTTTCTCCTCACCCTTCTCCTCTTCCTGCTCCCCCTCCCTCTTCTTTCCTCCTCCTTCCTCCTCCCTCATACCCTTTTTCCTTTTCCCTCCTTCCTCCTCGTCCCTCTCTTTCCCACTCCTCCTCCTTTTCCCCTCCCCTCCTCCTCATCCCATCCCATCATCATCAACGTCGTCGTCCTTTGTCCTCGCCTCAACATTGCCAACCTTTGTTTGAGCACATAATGATCATTTTTTGTTGTTGTTGTTTTCTTGCTTTTTCTAACACTCGTCAATGCACTCGTCCTCAGCTATTCTGTACATGAAATTAATATCGTTAAGGCTGAATGGAAGGCTTTTTCTGACACTGGTTACATCTTAAATGCATGTTAGCGAATCTAAAAAAAAAAAAATGGACCATTTTTTTCAATGTGTTTTTTCAGACTTAAGAGTCTATAGCATCTTAATCAGCAGATGAAGAATTGCTCTTAAAGACGAGAGAGGGAAGGGAAGAATGGGGGAGGGGGGGGGATCCAGTTTTACAAATCCAAGAAATAATGTTTATGGACCCTTAGTTTTGGGAAGACATGATTGAAAAAATATGACTCCGATTTTTTTTTTCTTTTTTTCATCTTTTGACGACAATTGGTCCACCTTACTCATAGACTTGTGGTCGATATAATTATGTTGGGTATACACTGACAACACGACATTACCATAGTCTTGATTACCTCTGTGTGTGTGTGTGTGTGTGTGTGTGTGTGTGTGTGTGTGTGTGTGTTGTGTGTGTGTGTGTGTGTGTGTGTGTGTGTGTGTACTGTAGTGCGCGCACAGAGGAGGAAGAGGAGGAGAAGAGGAAGACCGCCACCATCACTAACATCAATAATGATAAAATAACATATAATAATGATAATAATGATAATAATAATAATAATAATAATAATAATATAATGATAGTAAAAATAATAATAATAACAATAATGTGATAACAACACAACAACAACAACAACAACAACAACAACAACAACACACAACAGCAACGACAGCAACAACGACATCATCATGTAGGGATGCAAACAGCGTGGTTTCAAATCTATGGATATGTGAGTCATGCTTTAAGACAGAAGTAGACAAATGACAGTGAAAACCCAGTAAAATGAGGCAATCGGTGCGTCGTATACCAACACACACACACACACATGTGCTTACTTCACCGTTAAAACTAACAGGAACAGAATCAATAGCAAGTGGGAGGGCAGAAATGGAACGCTATAACAGAAAGGCACTTCACACACATGACACACGATTCATAAGCTCAGTTGACAATATACAGTAATGATTGACAAAAGGTACATACACTGCACGAGTGTGAATGGACGTTCAAAATGCGCATGAGTTTTAATGGGTATGTGAAAGTAATGTGACAGGGATGGTGAGTTTGTGTTGTTCAGTTGAAAAATGTGTTTTAATGTTTTTTTGTTTGTTTGTTTGTTTGTTTTAAATGTAAATTTTGATTTGAAATGAGAATAGGTAGGTTTTGGTAGAGAGTTCCAATGTCTGGGTCAATGCACATTTTCCGACCACCACACCAGACCACGTCACACAGTCCTATGATTACCGTATCCCACTACATTTCAACACACCACTGCACGCCATACATTACGAAACCGCAGCTCACATTACCACACCATACCACACACACCAACACCACATCATACTCTAGCGCATCCCAACGCACCACACCATATCAGACCATACTTCACCACCCCACTCCACACTACACCACACCACACCACATCATACCAAACAACACCGCGCCACGCCATACCATACACATCATGACGTACCACACCATAGCCTGCCACACCATAATACACCACGTCCTACCACACCACAGCACACCAAACCCCTACCACAACCACACCATATAACATTTCACACACCACCACACAACACCACCCCCACACCATATCGTGCCTTACCACACTATGACGTACCACACCACACCACAGACTACCATAGCGCCCCCACGCCACACTTAAACGTTTTACCCTAACAAAATACGAAAACTCAACACATACTGGAGGCCGGAATAGCTCAGTGGTAGAGCGCCGGACACGTAATCTTGGGGGTTGCGGGTTCGAATCTTCTCCATGCCGTTTCGGTTACCAAGGGATCCCCCCCCCCCCCCCCCCCCCCCCCCCCCCCGATTTAACATTGTGCTGACTCCATTTCCCCCCCCCCCCCCATACAGTTCGCATGAGACTATAAACCGAGGTTTCGTGTGTGAACGCACGCATAATTTCCTTGCACACACCCCACGTAAAAATACCATCATCAACATTCCGAAGAGAAGGCCTTGGCTTGGTATGGATGACACGTTGGATGATGCACCATCCCCGAAGCTGCAGCACCATCCCCGAAGCGTGATAAGTACACTACACTTAATGGCACATAACACACCACACACACACCACACACACACACACACACACACACACACACACACCCACACACACACACACACACACACACACACACACACACAAAACTACTCCGCTCCCTTTTGTTTGGGTAGATGGGATTAATCCTTGTCTGTCTATACAGGGAGTAATCCGCACACAAAATGGCATACTATTACACATCAACAAACCTTAAGACACACATAATATCATGCATTACCACACTATACCACAGCCAACAATACCACATCATACCACAGACTACAATACAACACCATACCACAGCTCACAATACCACACACACCAGAGCCCACAATACCACACCATTCCACAGCCCACAATACCACACCACACCACAGCCCACAATACCACACCATACCACAGCCCACAACACTACACCACACAACAGTCACAATAACACCATACCACAGCCCACAATACCACACCATAACACAGCCCACAATACCACACCATACCACAGCCCACAAATACCACACCATTCCACAGCCCACAATACCACACCATACCACAGCCCACAATACCACACACCATACCACAGCCCACAACACTACACCATACCACAGCCCACAATACCACACCATACCACTGCCCACAATACTACGCCAATACCACAGCCCTACAATACCACACCATACCAAAGCCCACAACACTACACACAAACCACAGCCCACAATACCACACCATACCACAGCCCACAATACCACACCAATACCACACCATACCCACCCACAATACCACACCATACCACAGCCCAAACCACAATACACCACCCACCACAGCAGACCAAAACACACACCATACCACTGCCCACAATACTACACAATACCATACCACATTACCACCACACAATACCACACCATACCAAAGCCCACAATACACACTACACCACACCACAACCCACACTACCACACAATACCACAGCCCACAATACTACACATTACCCACCGTCCACAATACTACACCATACCACAGCCCACAATACCACACCATACCACAGCCCCACAATACCACACAATACCACAGCCCACAATACTACAACCATACCACAGCCCACAATACTACACCACAGACCGAAGCTCAGAATACCACACCATACCACAGCCCACAATACCACACCATAGCCACAGCCCACAATACCACACCATACCAAAGCCCACAATACCACACACCATACCACAGCCCACAATACCACACTATACCAAAGCCCCAATACCACACCATACCACAGCCCCACAATACCACACACACCACACACACACAATACCACACCACCATACACCACAGCACACAATACCACACTATACCAAAGCCCACAATACCACACCATACCACAGCACCACAATACCACACCATACCACAGTCCACAATACTACACCATACCACAGCCCACCAATACTACACCATACCACAGCCCCACAATACCACACCATACCACAGCCCACAATACTACACCATACCACAGCCACACAACACTACACCATACCACAGCCCACAATACCACACCCATACCACACAGTCCACAATACCACACAAACCACACCACAATACACAGCCCACAATACCACACCATACCACAGCCCACAATACCAACCCATACCACAGCCCACAACACTACTAAACCATACCACAGCCCACAATACCACACCATACCACAGCCCACACAATACACACCATACCACAGCCCACCATATACCACACCATACCATAGACCACAATACCTCACTATACCACAGCCCACAATACCACACCCATACCACAGCCCACAATACCACACCATATCAGAGCCCACAATACTACCACACCATACCACAGCCCACAATACCATACCATACCACAGCCCACAAACAACCATACACCATACCACAGCCCACACATACTACACTATGCCACAGCCCACAATACTAAACAACACCACAGCCCTCAATACCACACTATAACACAGCCCACAATACCACACCATACCACAACCGACAATACCACACCATACCACAGCCCACAATACCATACCATAGCCCACAATACTACACCATACCACAGCACACAATACCACACCATACCACAGCCCACAATGCTAAACCACCACAGCCCACAATACCACACCATACCACAGCCCACAATACACACCTGATGCCACAGCCACAATACCACACCACACCAAAGCCCCACATACCACTCCATACCACAGCTCACAATACTTCTCCACACCACAGCCCACACATACCACACCATACCACAGCCCAGAATACCACACACTATACCACAGCCCACAATACCATACCATACCACAGCCCACACATACCACAGTATACCAAAGCCCACAACACTACACCATACCACAGCCCACAACACCACACCATACCACAGCTCACAATACTTCACCACACCACAGCCCACAATACCACACCATTCCACAGCTCACAATATCACACCACACCACAGCCACACAATACCACACCATACCACAGCCCACAATACTACACCATACCACTGCCCACAACACACACCACCATACCACAGCCCAACAATATCACCACTATACCACAGCTCACAATATCACACCACACCACAGCCCACAATACCACACCATACCACAGCTCACAACACCACCCCATACCACAGCTCACAATATCACACCACACCACAGCCCACAAACCCCACACCATACCACATCCCAGCCCACAATACTACACCATACCACAGCCCACAATACCACACCATACCACAGCCCAACAATACCACACCATACCACAGCCCACAATACCACACCATACCACAGCCCACAATACATCGCAGCCCATAGGATAGGATAGCACGCCACGGCACATCGACCACATCAAGGATTTCATCCCGTCATGCAGCAATTCATCTTATCACACCCATATTCTACCACACCGCCCCATATCCCTTCCCTATACTCTACCATCCTGCCAACGCCCTATCACATTCCACTATACCACACACTACAATTACCCCCACACCCTACCACCCTCCGACACAGCCTATACCACAATATGCTACAACTCATCGCATCACGCCATACGCTTTCATACCACATTATACCACACCACAGCACACCACATTCTGTCACACCATACATCTTATAAAACACCCAGAAAACACTAAACCAGACCACTTTCTTCCACACCACAATAACACCACACAACCCATGCTACACCACAAAACACGACACCGCACTATTTGTACTTTGTCAGTTACACCTTACCACACCCTCACTGTGCCATACTACACTATACCATTTCATTTCATATTCTAGCACAGCACAGCGCATCACACACACCACGAAACACCACATCACCCATCCTCACTATCTAGCCCAGATCAAAACACCACACCCCTGTACCAGACCACGCCACATCACATTACCCCACACCACACTACACCACACAATAACACACACTACCAGACCACACCCATACCATATCACATTACCCCAAAACACACACCACCACACAACAACACACACTACCAGACCATACCACACCCCTACCAATGCTACCACACCACACTACACCCATATCACACCAAATCACACCACATCACATCACACCACATCATCATCATCATCACCATCATCATCATCATCATACTTAAATAACGTCTATCCTCGACTAGAAACCAAGCTCTGAGCTCTTGACAATCAACGTTTAGATACGGGGCTAGAACCAATGAAAGAGCTGTCTGCTAGCACTTCTCATTCATTTCCCGTCTCACTCAGTCACATGTGGGGTCAGACTGTCGCTCGTTCCTGCGATGTTCATGCAGGATGCATGCCATGTGTATACGTACCATCTATACCTGACATTTTCTTCCCAAAGTTGGTACGGGATTTCACATGTGCGCAAGATCTTACGCATGCTCTCACATATGGAGCATCGGTTTATCGTCTTATTCGGACTTTTCGGGAAATAGGGTCATAACCGATGTTACCTTCGAGGGAACAATCCTCCTGTACTGAAAAGCCCCGGCGGAGATTCGAACCCGCGATCCTAGGATCACCAGGACCATGAAGCCTTCGCTCCGACCATCTGAGCTATTGCGGCCCCTACATCACACCACACCACACCATATTCTACTCTGCTCTGCTCTGCTCTGCTCTACACAAGAAAAAAAAAAAGATATATACCGAAGTTGCGGGAGGGACCCAGAGAAGTACTGTCCTCAGCTGCCGCACAAAAAGAGCTGGGAACAATGCTACTCTGCTCTTCTCTGCTGTGCTGTACTGTAATGTATTCCACACTCCATCATTCTCTTTTCTACTCTACTCTACTCCACTCTTCTCTATTCTACTCTACCCTGCCCTGCTCTGCTCTGCTCTATTCTGCTCTACTCTACCCCACTCCACTCTTCTTCACTCTACTCCACTCTACTCTACTCTACTCCACTCTACTCTACTCCACTCTACTCCCCCCCACTCTATTCTACTCTACTCCACTCTACTCCACCCCACTCCACCCCACTCCACTCTACTCTACTCCACCCTACTCCACTCTACTTCACCCCACTCTATTCTACTCTTCTCCACTCTACTCCACTCTCCACCCCACTCCACCCCACTCCACTCTACTCCACTCTACTCCACTCCACTCTATTCTACTCTACTCCACTCCACCCTACTCCACTCTACTCCGCTCTACTCTATTCCACTCTACTCTACTCCACTCTACTCTACTCTACTCCACCCCACTCTACTCCACTCTACTCTATTCTACTCCATCCCACTCTATTCTACTCTACTCCACCCCACTCTACTCCACTCCACTCCACTCCACCTACTCCTACTCCACCCTACCCTACCCTACCCTACCCTACCCTGCCCCTACCCTACCCTACTCTACCCTACTCTACTACTCTACTCTACTCTACTCTACTCTGGTCTGGTCTGCTCCAAAGGATACAGTGAAGCCTGGTATTACACAACACAGCATGCCACAGCAAAACATCACGGCTGATCGCACCACTACTCAACTCAGCCCCGCACGCGCGAGCCGAAAATACCTTTTTATTATTCTTTCTTTGGCTTAGGGTTTTTCTTGTTCATCGGCTCACACAAAATGCGTGATGGAAAGAGCTAAGTGACTGCCTACAGCGCCAAGATTTCCGCCGTGGCTGGCGAAAGAAGAGAGGGCGGCGCAATATCGATCTGTAATGACCGACGTCATTTGCCGGCTCCTCTCTATGGCGTCTTTGTGGCGTCAAAATAACACGTGTGTGTGTGTGTGTGTGTGTGTGTGTGTGTGTGTGTGTGTGTGTGTGTGTGTGTGTGTGTGTGTTCCTATTATTTACTGGCTTTTCATTGTTTCTTTATTTTCTTTGTCCACCTAAAAGACCAATACGTCATGGCTTGTTATTTGGTTGTTTAGATTCATTTGTCATTTAGATATTTGAACATGTATGTTCACAGTGTGTGTGGTGTGTGTGTGTGTGTGTGTGTGTGTGTGTGTGTGTGTGTGTGTGTGTGTGTGTGCACGCGCGCGCGCAGGATCACACACACACACACACACAAAATTTTAACCCATTCCCTCCCATCTTACTGGAGTAATGGAAAGTAGCCCTTGAATGGACTCACCACATTCTGGTATAAATTCAGGCTGCAGATCATGATGAAAAGGACGGTTCCAGAATGATTCTCTCAGCAACAGCGTTAGATACTGGATCACAGGAAAACGACTGAACCAGTCCGTGTTGGCCAAAGTTGGAAGAAAGAGAGCTTTTTGACCAAGAACGGACCCATTCTTCGGAGTAAGGTGGCCAGAGTGTGTGTATGTAAGTGGTGGGAGACAGGGAGTGGTGAGGGGTGAGGGTGATGGCAAATCTATGGTGAGGATAGGATCAAACAGCAGATAAACAGTCCATTCAGCTGGACATTCTCCCATTTTCTTCTGAACGGACCATTCTTAAGTTACGGTTACTAACTAATAGCTGTCAATGAATTAATAAATTCCCAGAAATGGTCATACTTTCTTATGTTGACATTTTTGCATTTTCCATGCCCTATTCAAAACAATAAATGGGAAGCAACTCTTACCCTTCGTGCCACCAATAACTTCCCTTTGCGGGCAAAAAGCAAAGTGTTTGACTCATGAAATCACCCAAAGGTCATCAAGACACGCTGGATCTTGGCGGAGGTCTAGGTTTTCCCGAGCATCTCTCTAAGGTTTATTCCTGAAGACGTGACTGTCGCATCTCAATCAGCCAGGTAAGCTGATCAGTATCATCTTGACGTGACTGTCGCATCTCAATCATCCAGGTAATCTGGATGATGACTAAGGCGCGACTAATGGCAACTGCCAGGGCAAGTGAAACAACGCCAGTCTATCGCTCGTTCTTCATTTTCGTGGTCCTGAGTGTTGTATATCTTGCCTGAAGAAGACCTGTGAGGTCGAAAGGCGTCGTGGTTTGTCCAGCAATTCGTTTGTCCATTGTATCTGGCAGATTTAGTTTCAATAGCTTAAAATTTTTTTAAGAAAAAAAAAAGAGGGAAGAAGATTTAGTGTCTGGTAAACACAGAAAGAAAATAATAGCAACAACAACATTGAGAGACAGACAGACAGACAAGGAAATACATATTTAAAATTTCGTTTTTCGTTTTTCTTTTGTTTGTTTATTTTTTTTTTGTTGCAATTATGACTGAAATGAGATCCCATACTTCTCATCAGGCAGCTAACCAGCAGGAAGAGAGAGAGAGAGAGAGAGAGAGAGAGAGAGAGAGAGGGGGGGGGGGGGGGGGGAGGGGGGGGAAAGGGAGGGAGGGGGAGGGAGAGAGAGGGCTAGAGGGTGTGGGAGATGGGTAGGGGGAGACAAGCAAGGCACACACACGCACGCCGACACCGATTTCTGAAACCAGAGCCAGCGGCCCCCATTCCGTTCTGAAACGCCATCTTCCAGAATTTTTCACCAAACCGTTCGTATGTCTTTCTAACATTAAAAAAAAACAAACGACTAAAGATAAAAACCAAAAACAAACAAAGAAAAGACACCCAGCGTCAGCATCGAGTCTCTTGCGATCATGGAGACGTGAGCATGGAAACGGTGTTTGATAACTGTGACGATTTTCGCCAAGCTGTGCATTTGACCAGGGGGTGATCTATGCGTGCAGTTGTGGTGGTGGTGGGGTGGGGGGCGGGGGTAGTCAGCCATATGGAAAACCTCCAGAT
>JADBJO010004536.1:25000-30000 GCA_016801955.1 Conus betulinus
TGGATCAAGCCTGTGTGGCCGGGGGACGGCTCCTGGAGATGTGGGGCGGTCGGCGACGGAGCGCTGCCTGACTGTGACTACTGTGGCCCGGGATACCCTGCTGAGCCAGGCAGGCATGGGGGCACTCCTTACGGGGGTTGGGCTGAAAAATTGCCCTCTCGGCCGTAGTCCGCGTGGCCCACCGAATTTTAGGGACCCGTACAGCGCTCCAGCGACTTTCATCATGCTCCCTCCTTTAGTCCTTAAGGCGGCCTCACGCGGCACAGGACCATCGCCACCCGAGCACGAAGAAGGCCGCCTGGTGGTCCTGAAGACAGCCTTCTTGGTTGAGGGAAAGAAGCCAAATACACCGACGCCCATCGTCGGCTGACCAACAGCCGGATTTGAACTCAAGTTCAAAAAGAAACCAGAGCTCTGAGAGAGACATACGACGAACTCGCCCATTACCTCCAGCAACAAGTTGCCACAGAAGATGCAGACCTATGTCAGCGAGTACAACTTGTCCTTGAGGGCCTCAGGCCTATAGGACGTTAATCTCACCCTTCAAGTTCAAGTGGAGCCTGTCAACTGAACACTTCCAGTGTACCACACAGGGCACTGGCCGGACTGAGCGGACTTGACCAGAAGAGATTAACTGCAGGCCAGTGACATTGGTTCCCCACCCCCACCCCCAAGATCATTCTGACCAAGCCCAGCGTCGCGCCGTAACACTAGCCATCTCACAACCGGAACGTAAAATAGTTTCTGGACCTTGTATGTCACAGGCAGTTGATGTAAGGCTATGGTCAGTTCCACATTTTCCAGCGTTACATCATAGACCAGTGTTTGTCACATCACGGACAAACGAAGGATGTTGGTCATGACTTGACTGACCGCTGTAACCTTACACGTGGGATCTCTCGTGACCTCAACTTTGATTTCGATCTACATTGTCACCTGTCTTACGGTCTTGACTGGAGCGAAGTATGTTAGCTTACACTGTCACCTGTCTTACTTTAGTGACTGGAGAGAAGTATGCTAACTTACACTGTCACCTGTCTTACTTACTTTAGTGACTGGAGCGAAGTATGTTAGCTTACACTGTCACCTGTCTTACTTTAGTGACTGGAGAGAAGTATGCTAACTTACACTGTCACCTGTCTTACCTTAGTGACTGAGAGAGAAGTATGTTAGCTTACACTGTCACCTGTCTTACTTACTTTAGTGACTGGAGAGAAGTATGCTAACTTACACTGCCACCTGTCTTACTTTAGTGACTGGAGAGAAGTATGCTAACTTACACTGCCACCTGTCTTACTTTAGTGACTGGAGAGAAGTATGCTAACTTACACTGTCACCTGTCTTACTTTAGTGACTGGAGCGAAGTATGTTAGCTTACACTGTCACCTGTCTTACTTTAGTGACTGGAGAGAAGTATGCTAACTTACACTGCCACCTGTCTTACTTTAGTGACTGGAGAGAAGTATGCTAACTTATACTGCCACCTGTCTTACTTTTGTGACTGGAGCGAAGTATGTTAGCTTACACTGTCACCTGTCTTACTTTAGTGACTGGAGAGAAGTATGCTAACTTACACTGTCACCTGTCTTACTTTAGTGACTGGAGCGAAGTATGTTAGCTTACACTGTCACCTGTCTTACTTTAGTGACTGGAGAGAAGTATGCTAACTTACACTGCCACCTGTCTTACTTTAGTGACTGGAGAGAAGTATGCTAACTTATACTGCCACCTGTCTTACTTTTGTGACTGGAGCGAAGTATGTTAGCTTACACTGTCACCTGTCTTACTTTTGTGACTGGAGAGAAGTATGCTAACTTACACTGCCACCTGTCTTACCTTAGTGACTGGAGAGAAGTATGCTAACTTATACTGCCACCTGTCTTACTTTAGTGACTGGAGAGAAGTATGCTAACTTATACTGCCACCTGTCTTACTTTAGTGACTGGAGAGAAGTATGCTAACTTATACTGCCACCTGTCTTACTTTAGTGACTGGAGAGAAGTATGCTAACTTATACTGCCACTGTCTTACTTTAGTGACTGGAGAGAAGTATGCTAACTTACACTGCCACCTGTCTTACTTTAGTGACTGGAGAGAAGTATGCTAACTTACACTGCCACCTGTCTTACTTTAGTGACTGGAGAGAAGTATGCTAACTTACACTGCCACCTGTCTTACTTTAGTGACTGGAGAGAAGTATGCTAACTTACACTGCCACCTGTCTTACTTTAGTGACTGGAGAGAAGTATGCTAACTTATACTGCCACCTGTCTTACTTTAGTGACTGGAGAGAAGTATGCTAACTTATACTGTCACCTGTCTTTACCTTAGTGACTGGAGAGAAGTATGCTAACTTATACTGTCACCTGTCTTACTTTAGTGACTGGAGAGAAGTATGCTAACTTACACTGTCACCTGTCTTATTGCAGTGTTGGTACGTTTCTCCAATGTTAAGCGCCCAGATTTCTTTTCGTCCCCATACGTCCTCGAAGTAACAACACCGCGCGCGGCTGATCCTTTGAACATGCGATTTACTTTGTGCTGAACGAGGGCGGAAGTGTTTGAAGCACGTGCGCACATCACGTGACGTGTCATGAACAGTGTCAACGTCGTGGCTGACATGTATGCCAAGACATGGCTCACGGCTTGTCTCGCAGGATGAAAAATGCACGTGGAAGGAGAGGTAGGAGGTGTGTGTGTGTGTGTGTGTGTGTGTGTGTGTGTCGGGGAGGGTGGGGGGAGGGTTGTCAGACCCTAACGCGTCTTCCGTGAGTAGTGTGGGAGGTGGGAACAACCCCGCGCAACCCTTATCCCCACCCTCACCCTCACCCCCACCCCCAGGGTCACTGGGTTCCGAAACGCCTTGGTTTAAGGCTGTGTCAGACCAATGGACATAGGCTACAACACCAAAGCTACAACAAAATGTTGTCATGCTGTGTCAGACCAATTGACATAGGCTACAACACCAAAGCTACAACAACAATGTCATGCTGTGTCAGACCAATGGACATAGGCTACAAACACATGGCTACAACAAAATGTCATGCTGTGTCAGACCAATGGACATAGGCTACAACACCAAAGCTACAACAAAATGTTGTCGTGCTGTATCAGACCAATTGACATAGGCTACAACACCAAAGCTACAACAAAATGTTGTCATGCTGTGTCAGACCAATGGACATAGTCTACAACACCAAGGCTACAACAAAATGTCAGACCAGTTGATGTCGGCTACAACACCAAGGCTATAACAAAATGTTGTCATGCTCTGTACAGTTACGCGGGGATTGTTTTCAGTCGTGACAAGCTCCTAGCATAACACCATCAGTCTCCAAAATCACCTCGAAGTCGGAGTGTGGCTGCCCACGTGTAGGGGTAATCAAAAACGGTCACACAGGCAGTGTTTTTCTTATTTCTTCTCATCCCTAGCTGATGCGTTTTCTACCATCGTGTTCAAGTGCTTCGGCTGTTCGGGTGATCCCTGGAGTCTTTTAGCCAGGGTACGACGACGACGACGACAACAACAGCAACAACAACTGCGTTCTGAACTGGGGAAGACTGTGAGGAGGAGTCCATCCAAACTCGTGGCTGTTCCAGCTGTCACATGGAAACCAGCAGACCGTGGCCGTGTTGGGGAGAGGGGGGGGGGGGGGGGGGGGGGGGGGGGGTGGGGGGGGTGGCTGGGGTGGTGGGGGGGGGGGGGGAGGGGAGCTAGCCGTTCCACTTTATTTCTCGCCCCGGAGTGGATGGGGGAAAAAAAAAAGAAAAAAAAATCCTTGAAATGCCAGAGAAATGCATTAGAACTTGTGTCAGCGAACTGACAGCACAGAACTGTCAGCAGTGGCCTGAGTGGACAGTGGGGAACAGTGTGGTCAGTGGGGACAGTGGGAACAGTGTGGTCAGCGGGGACAGTGGGAAACAGTGTGGTCAGTGGGGACAGTGGGAACAGTGTGGTCAGTGGGGACAGTGGGAACAGCGTGGTCAGTGGGACAGTGGGAACAGTCTCACTGTCCAGGGACCAGATCACAACAAAGGGCGTGGCACTGGACCGGGGGAGACCAAAGGTGGGAGACATGGGACAGAGTTTTCCGGGACGATGGCGTGAGAATGGGGAGATTGCACCATACCGGTAGGACAACCGTGGACAGCAGTAAATGAAAGACATGCAGATGAAAGAGAGAGAGAGAGAGAGACACAGAGAGAGAGAGAGAGAGAGAGAGAGAGAGAGAGAGAGAGAGAAGGAGGAGGAGGAGGAAGACGAGAAGAAGAAGAGGAGGAGGAGGAAGAAGAAGCAGATAAAGAAGAAGGAGAAGAAGAAGGAGGGGAGGAGGAGAGAAGAAGATGATGAGCAGAAGGAGAAGAAGCAGAAGAAGAAGAAGCAGCAGAAGAAGAAAAGCAGAAGGAGAATAACGAGAAGAAGAAGAAGAAGAAGCAGAAGAAGGACATGAAAGAAGAAGAAGAAAAGAAGAAGAAGAAGAAGAAGAAGAAGAAGAAGAAAAAAGCAGAAGAAGGAGATGATGAAGAAGAAACAGAAGAGAAGAAGAAGAAGAAGCAACACTGAAATGGCGGGGAATCTTTGTGTACGAGAGTCTGTGACACCCCCCTCGGGAGTATCAGTATTTGCGGGGGGAGGCAGGGGAAGGCGAGGGGCCATTCGAGCGCCACACTGCACCACCAGAACGACAACAAAGGGAACGACATGAGCAGTGGATTCTGCAATTGCTGGAACAGCACTGGGCGCCTGACAGAGATAGAACTTGGTTCAGCCGCCGTTTGTTTTTAACTCCCTGTCGTTCTGGGAGGTACAAGTGTAGTGCTAGATAAGTCCCCTCCCGCCGCTTTCCAAGGATGGTCTCCCCCTGTCACGTGCTCCTTGGGGTCGGGGGTGGGGGTGGGGGGTGGATGTCACAGGGGAGCGTTACCACACGCCAGGGTGCCGTCCCTACCACCGCCAGGAGGCGCTGTGCTCTGTGCCTCGTGCCGGGACTGGCTGCACA
>JADBJO010004536.1:45000-50000 GCA_016801955.1 Conus betulinus
GATTTCGGAGAATTCCCCTCTTTTGAACCGGGTTCATACTGATTGCTCTGGAGAAGGGGAGGGAATCATGGAGTGTGGGTGTGTGGGTGGGGGATGGGGAGGAAAACTTCACCAATGCGGAGTGTTTTCTCTCCCTCTGAGAAACCTTCCTTGTTCCCATTTGTTAAGCAGTTTCGCGGTTTGGGCGAAGATGGTGTTTGTGTGTTTGAATTCGTTCAGCTGTTTTAATATGAGCGCGTTTACGATGAAGGAAGTTGTCTGAAGTTGCCTGTGTATTGTCATTGGAAGGGACTCTCCAGTGCCGTCAGGCGTGGGTTTCGGTCTGAAGTCGTTCAGCATAACTGGGAGCGCTCTTGAACACAAAGTTTTCCGTTACGACGCCATCCAGGATACCCACCCCCCCCCCCACCCCTCCCCCCACACACCCCCCCCCTCTCCACCTGGACGATCGACTATTATCCTGCGGCCATTTATGTCTACGCGAGTGTGTGACCCAGTAAAGGGTTTGAGTGAGCGAGTGGGAAGAAGCTTGCAGTGATGTCTTGGGTTTGAATGGCACATGGAATTGTCAAGTCAAGTCAAGAACACTTTATTATCTCCAAAGAGAAAGTAAGAGTAGCCTTAAAAACATGTCTATGGATCTATGTTTAACAAACTCGCACCCATAACACACACACACACACACACACACACACACACACACACACACACACAATCATATATAATATAACCCAACAAGCTTTCTGAGCCAGATCTCATCGAAAGTTCAGTTTTGATTCAGGAGTTTGATGAAATTGGGAAGGAAACTGTTTTAAGTTTTATTTGTTTTTGAATTTCGGAAATTAGAATCTTCGTCCAGATGGTAAAGCATTACAGTTTTTTTTTCTTTTTTAAAGAACATGAGAACTGTCGGCAGCAATGTTCACAGTTTTTTGCGTGACACGACATTCATACAATTCATCTAGCTATTCTTTTTTTTTTTTTTTTTTTTTTTTTTTTACCAATAATCTTTCCACATGTATTCACCACTCTGTTTCAAATGTTTTTGTTATTCACACTAAGATTTCCAAACCAGCATTAAAAAGCCAAAGGACAGCACTGATTCTATAAACAACGATGAAACATATGTAAGATGTCCTTTTTAACATCAAGAGACCGAAGTTTCTGAAGACAGTATATTTTAGATTGGCATTTTTTTCTTTCAGGTAAATTGAGTATTTGCATTAAAATTCAGCTTATCATCTAAAATAGTATCCAGATACTTATATTCACTCACACGTTCCACTTTGGTGTTTTCGATGTACAAATGAGGGACAGGAGCTGGGTTTCTTTTAAAATCTATTACCATCTTCTTCGTCTTACAAACATTCCAATCTAGACAGTTCTCTTCGCACCATGTACAAAAACGCTCCACCCCTAGAAAATAAATGGTATCTGAATTTGACAATTGTGCTGCTGTCAGACCTGTGTGTTGTTGTGTCTTGCTCTGTGTGTGTGTGTGTGTGTGCTGAATTGCGTGGGACTCAGCGACTTCTCTGTCTATATTCTCTCCCCTCTTACTTCCCCCACACGTTGCCTGTTCGTGTGACACGCACGCACGCACACCCTCCAAACAGTCTGAGGCAACTGGCTTTTGTCACAGTAGCGGAGGGCGGGGGCTTCTTTCGTGTGAATTGTGTGCGTGACTTGCTGGACCAGTGTGAAGGGAGGAAAATAGCGAAGCGAAAGCCTGCTGTGCGGCTGTGTCTGCATGTGTGTATAAGGCGGAGGGGAAAGACGAAGAATTGAGAGAGACCAGCCGCCGTGGCGAAGTGGTTAGCGTCGCGGACTCCCGGCTGGGAGGTCGTGGGTTCGAATCCCATCAGAAGTCATGTGGGTTTTTCTGCCCCGACCGGCTCCTACCCAGAGTTGAGTTTGCTGCGGACTCAGTTGGGAAGACTGGGACCACACAGTCGAGTTTCATCCACTTAATGGATGCGTTTCTGAGAGTGTTGCTCAATTTCCTGACCACACACTGCAGGTGTCTGTATCTCTCGGGCCTGGTTGACGCCAGGATATATTATGAGAGGAAGCGTAGAGTACAGCCCTGTCATGTAGTCTCAGACCGAAATGGAAATCCGTAGCATCATCATAATCATCCTCATTCTCATCGATCAGCATAAAAAAAAAGTCTCAAATTCTGTGGCCCCTTCATGCCCTGCTCTCATGGTGACCTCAGTTTCGATGCCTTCTCCACGTCTGTGGCCTTGGTTTGGTTCCGTCGGGGTCACCGGTATCGGCGGGTCCATGGGGGCTGTCGTTGGGACGGACGTGGTGGCGCCCTCCGGAGGGAGAGCTCACTCGCGCCGGCTCCGCGACTAAGCATTATTGTCGTCAGTAGGGGGCTTAGTAGGTGGTGTCCTGCGTATGTTAGATCAGAACAGGCGCCACTGAACACCACTGAAGTGACTCGGCAGCAGTGCAGTGTCTCCTCCGGTGGGTTGCCTCTTGACGACTTGACATTGACTGCTGCCTGTGGATTGCCGGTGCCGGGGCTGCGGCGGGGGCGACCGGGCCGTGGCTGTGGACAGGGTGTCGGAATGAGCGGCGTGGGTGCACTGCCTCTGAGGTGGCGCAGAGGTTGGGACAGCAAAAAAAAAAAAAAAAAAAAAAAAAAAAAAAGAATTGAGAGAGAGTGAGTTCAGGTGGATTTTTACGTCATCAACGGGGAGTTCAAGGTACTTTGTCTGTCTGTCTGTCTGTCTGACTCTCTCTCTCTCTCTCTCTCTCTCTCTCTCTCTCTCTCTCTCTCTCTCTGAATGAATGATATGAAGGTGTGTTGAAATAATGTATGCATGACATACAAGGACAGATTGTAAGACTAGGCTTTGGCCTCAAATCTTCATCCTTGCATATTATAGATCAATCAATCAATCTGTTAATCAGTCATCAATCAGTCTCTCTCTCTCTCTCTCTCTCTCTCTCTCTCTCTCTCTCTCTCTCTCTCTCTCACACACACACACACACACACACACACACACACACACACACACACACACACACATCTTACAACCTGAGTAGCCACGCACTCACAGACACGACTGTTCACACACCCACCACACCTGCCCACCGGCGCTATAGCCGCCCCCCCCCCCCCCCCCCGCCCCCCGCCCCCCCCCCCCCCCCCCGCCCCCTGGCCCTCCCCTACCTTCCTCTCATCTCCACCCCTTACTTCTTCTCAACTCCCCCCCATCCTCCACTACCCCCCTCCCCCTCCCCCCCCCCCCCCTCCAATTCCTTTCTTCCCCTCCCTTCCAGCAACCTCTACTCTCGCAGACCCGTGCAGGTCTTACTTGTTGCCGCTTTCAAGGAGCGTCGAAGTGCCAGATTGATTTGTCACTGAAAGAAACGGGAAGAGAGGTAAGGGGGAGGGGGGAAGGGGGGGGGGGGGAGGAAGGGAGGAGAGGGGTATTGCGGCAGCGCAGACAGGATGATACCCCCTGTTCTTTGAGGACGCTGTGACGTCGTCTTTGACGTCAAGACTGAAAGAGAAAAGACCTCCGGGCAGAGAGAGAGAGAGAGAGAGAGAGGTTTGAACTTTTTTTTTTTTTTAAATCCCCAGAGCAAGGGGGAGAGAATCAATACTTCGGATATGATGACGCACTGGCGCCGTGTCTCGACAGCCCAAGGGTATTTCAAAATCACTTGGGTGTGATCAAGACATCAGGCAGTCGAGCAACAACCTTCAAACAGAGAACCGGGCGTTGGCGGCGTGAGAGTTAGCAGTGAGAGAATAGAAAGGTGAGGTAAGAGTAAGAGAGCAGCACTTGGACTGTGGACTGGGGGGGGGGGGGGGGGGGGGGGGGGGGGGGGAGAGTGGTGATGAGCCGCAAGCACACCTCTGTCTAGCCCAAAAAGAAAAGACCTCACGCTCGCTACAGACGGAGTGGCGTCCCCTGCCTGTACCCGAAGGACCTGGCAAGTGTAATAACAATGAAAACAATAATGATAATAGCATAGTATTTTTAAAGCGCCTGGCCAAAGGTTCTAGGCGCTGACAATTCACACTCTCGTGTACACAATAGGCGGCCCACCCGGGTAGTGACGACTGAAGAGCTGCCTGCCGGCGCTTCATTCAGTCGTTTCCCGTGTCATCCCGTCAATACCGTTCACTCTCAGTTTCCATATTTCCTCCGTTCTTTCTATTTCTCACGCAGGGTGCGTGCTATGCGTAACGTGTCGCCCATACCAACGGCCAAACTGGCCTTTTCAACCGAAAGTTGGTGATGGGATTTGACGTGTGTGCAAGATGTTATGCGTGCGTTCACACACACGGAACTTCGGTTTAGAGTCTCATTCGAAGGACTGTATGGGAAATGGAGTCAGAACCAATGTTAACTCCGAGGGAAAAAATCCCCCTTGCACCGACACGGCCCGGCAGAGATTCGACCCCGCAACCCCAGGATCACCAAGAGTATGAGTCCGGCGCTGTACCAACTGAGCTATTCCGGCCCCCTTGCAAAGGTGCACAGAAGATGATACCTGTGTGTGGAAAAAGGGAGGGGGCAGAATAGGGGCGGGTGCATTGAATCACGAACACCGGGCCCACTCCCATGGCCACTGCGGAGATAAAGTTTGACAAACACAAACATTGGGGTGTGGGATCCTTTTGCTCGCTGGCTGTACTAGCGCCTACGTGCCCTGTACTACATGAAGAAAGACAGGAAAAGGACAACGGTGAAAATGGTTCTGATTCCTGTTTGAATTTCTCATTGATGTGTTCATGTATTCATTGATTGATTTATTGATTCATATTTGAATTTCTCATTGAAGTGTTCATGTATTCATTGATTGATTGATTCATGTTTGGATTTCTCATTGATGTGTTCATGTATTCATTGATTGATAGATTCATGTTTTAATTTTCTCATGATGTGTTCATGTATTCATTGATTGATAGATTCATGTTTGAATTTCTCATTGAAGTGTTCATGTATTCATTGATTGATTCATTCATGTTT
>JADBJO010004536.1:52500-55000 GCA_016801955.1 Conus betulinus
ACCCCAACAACCTCTGTGCCTTGACCAGCCTGTCACCCCTTCCTGCTGTGTGTGTGTGTGTGTGTGTGTGTGTGTGTGTGTGTGTGTGTGTGTGTGTTTGGAATCTCGGATTCGTCTAAGGAATCCATGGTGATTTACATTTCATGAATCCTGAGTGATTTCTTTTGGAATGTGATTTATATTGAATCCTGAGTGCTTTTCTTTTGGGATGTGATTTATATTGAATCCTGAGTGATTTCTTCTGGAATGTGATTTGTATTGAATCCTGATTGGTTTCTTTTGGAATGTGATTTATATCTAATCCTGAGCGATTTCTTTGGAATGTGATTTATTTGGAATCCTGAGTGATTTCTTTTGGAATCCGTCTTGTCTTCTGTTCAATCTTTGGTGACTTTTAATGGAAACTTTGAAGACCTCTGTTAAGTTCTGACTGACCTCGGTTCATTCTGTCCAGAAAAAAAAGAAAAAGAAAATGCTGTTTCCTACCACTTCGGTCAGGTTTTCTGCCGGCTGATGTGATGCCGGTGGTTTCTGCCCTGCTGTGATTTCATTGGCAGACTCCGTGAAGCCCGTGGGTCGGCCATTATGTCGGCCATTCCCCACCAGCGGGGTCCGCATGTCAAAGACCTGTTCGGGAAGGCAGGCCCGGCCGTGGGCGCCGGCTCCCTGCTCACAGACCCCGTGCAGGAGTCCCGCACCAGCTACGACCTCAACAGCAAGAAGAAAGGGAGAGCACCCGCCCCTCCCGTCAACCTGGGCCAGTACAAGCCCAAGATCCTGTCGGCCAGCAGTGACGAGGCCAACGTCCCCCTGACCCATAACGGCAGTTCTGCGGACGCCCGCCATGGAGGCCAGTGCCAGGCTCGCTCCCCCGGCCAAGCTGACGGGGCCGGCAGCCAGGGCAAAGCCATCGTGATGGGGGACAAGGACACTCCCCTGGTGCTTCCCTCAGCCCGGGGGCTTACGACCTGGAGCAGGACGTCCGCGGTCTCAGCATGCACTCCTCCATCAGGGGGACGGTGTGGTCATCGGAACCAGCAACCCCTTGTTCAACGTGCACGCTCCCAAAGCCAACGGGAACGACGCATCAGTGAATGGAGAGTCGCCCGTGTCCAACGGAAAGGCTCCGCCGCCACACTACGTGAAGAGGAAGGACCAGAAGAAACAGGAGGCGCTGCAGAACGGAGAACCCGAGGGCGTCTTCATCCCTCCCCCTGACTACGACGAGCTGGAGAAGACGATGGTGTTCTCCGACGAGCCGGAGGAGGAGGAGGAGGACGACGACGAGCTCAGCAGCGAGCTGCCGGGCAAGAAGGTGTACAAGGAGTACCAGGGCGAGGACTTCGCCCAGTACCTGTCTGACGAGGACGTGGTCGGGCAGCAGGACAACCCCTGGGGCCGCCAGAAAAAAAAACGAGCTGCCCACGGCCCTGACCGAAAGGCCAAGACCGAAGTCAAACGGAACCATTACAAGAAGCGGGACAGCGTGGGGGTGGGGAAAGGCGGGGGGAAGAAGGACAAGTGTTCCACGGCAACAACTCCTTGCGGAACTTCAGTTACGCCGACTCCAAGTTCGGGACGATCAACGGAGGCAGCAGCAGCAGCAGCAGCAGGCAGGCAGGGGAGCATGCGCTCGCCGATAGCCGGCAGCACAGGGGAGGCTGAACTGTTTTCGTCCACACCGGGTCCTCCTACGAACAGTTCCTGTGCGGCAAAAGCGGCGACGACCTGCCACCCCACTCCCTTCAGGCAGCAGCAGTTCCCCCCGTGCCCTCCAGGTTCACCGCCCCGCCCACAGGAGGGACACCCTGTGGAAGAAACTGACCTGGAGGTTCAAGAAGCCCAAGAACGAGTTCGACCTCAGCTCCTAGTCGCCGCCGCTAGACAGTTTTGACAGTCAGCTCCTATAGTCGCCGCTAGACAGTTTTTTGACAGTCAGCTCCTAGTCGCCGCTAGACAGTTTTGACAGTCAGCTCCTAGTGCCACTAGACAGTTTGACAGTCATCTCCGAGTGCCACTAGACAGTTTGACAGTCAGCTCCTAGTCGCCGCTAGACAGTTTGACAGTCATCTCCTAGTGCCACTAGACAGTATGACAGTCATCTCCTAGTGCCACTAGACAGTTTGACAGTCGGCTCCCAGTGCCACTAGACAGTTTGACAGTCAGCTCCTAGTGCCACTAGACAGTTTGACAGTCATGGTTTAGTGCCACTAGACAACAGTTTGACAATCAGCTCCTAGTGCCACTAGACAGTTTGACAGTCAGCTCCCAGTGCCACTAGACAGTTTGACAGTCATGTTCTAGTGCCACTAGACAACAGTTTGACAGTCAGCTCCTAGTGCCACTAGACAGTTTGACAGTCATCTTCTAGTGCCACTAGACAACAGTTTGACAGTCAGCTCCTAGTGCCACTAGACCCAGTGTGTTCCGGTGGTGGACGTTCCGCCAGGGAAGGGACCGAACCCTCGACCCCTGGGGTTCCAGTCTGGCGACGGACGGA
>JADBJO010004536.1:62500-92500 GCA_016801955.1 Conus betulinus
GTGTGTGTGTGTGTGTTTGCGCGCGCGCGCGTGAGTGTGTGGGTGCGTGCGTGCGTGCGCGCACGCATGCTTTTTCGCACCAGGAGGGTTTTCAAGAAGCAACCATTATCTATCTATCTATCTATACTGTTGTTTTTATTCTTGTGTGTGTTTACACACACAAGAATAAAAACAACAAGTCTTTTCATGTCTCAGACTTGTATTTTTTTTAACAAGTTTTCACAGTTAAAAGCTTCGGCACGCCAAGGTACGATGATAAAAGCCTTATATCAAGTAAAATGACATATCATTGATGGTGATTTCCTGTTCGGTCAAAAGAGGTTAGCAATTGTTGCATGCAAGGCAAAATACACACACCCATATGTGTGTGTGTGTGGTGTGTGTGTGTGTGTGTGTGTGTGCGTGTTTCTGATGGACTCAATTCCCACAACTGACTTTTTTACTTTCAATCATTTGTGTGTGTATTTCCTGATGGACTCCATTCCCACAACTGACTTTGTACTTCCAATCATTCCAGCTCTCCGCCCACTCTTCCCTTCCCTTCCCCCCAACCTCTCTCCATCTCCTCTTTCTCTACACATACTCACTCCCCCATCTCACCATCTATTACACTAACACCCCATTTACATCTATAGCATATTTGTGACCTAACATAGAGACATTGTAGCATATCCACCCACACACCGTCTCCACCATTCATGTATGCCTACACATGCACCTGTGTACAGTCCATGCAGACCTATTTTGACAGAAGTTTCTATCCCCAACCCTATACCACTCCATCCCGCGTTTGTTTTTTTTTGTTTTTCTCCAGATACTCGCACTCAAACGCCCCCTTCCAGTAAGCATGACTCCCACTCTGTGACTCTTTCCCTTTCTTTCTTATTTCTGCTTGCCTATTCTACCTGCCTCTCTTTTTTTCCTTCTTCTCCTTACACACACACACACACATGACCGTATGCACGCAACAGCGCACGCGCACACACACACACATACACACTCGCACACATACACGCGCGCGCACACACACGTACTATAAACACATATTCGTGGGTTCAAGTATATGTTTGCATACGTGATCATTTGTCTTTCATTGGATGTCATTAGTCCTGAAGACCGTGCGTGACTGAAACGTCGACTGTTCCTGCTCTTTTGTTTCTCTAAGGAAAATCTTGATACCATCCTCAAACAATGCTCTTAATATTACGTTTTGAATTGAAGCATCAGTATTCCACCAAAGTCTCCGTCGATTCCTACCGATTTGGTGACCTCAACAGTTCTCTCTTCTCTCTCTCTCTCTCTCTCCCTCTCTCTCTCTCCAGCATTTGCACCCCAGTCTAAATTCGTTGAATGTAAGCGGCTCATCAACAGATATCTTTCAATTGATGTCTCTATCTCCGAGCCTGACTCGACCAATCTACCAGGTGTGTTTTGTTCCACACGCATGCAGGCACGCAACTGACATCAGCAACAAACGCGCAGTCCGCGAGCTGAAAGAAACAGCGATCCACTTTTATTTGACCACAGAAATCCTCAAAGCCAAGTGCACTATGAAAGGAATGTCAATGCCTCCAATAAAGCGATGCCAAGTGGGTATAAATGACCGTTCAGGCCACACTGCTGTCACACAACAAACCTCCCCTGATTTCACACCCAGAATCCGCTCAAACGTGTCCCCCCACTCCCCCACCCCCCCATCCCACATGTGTATCAGTGTGGTCAATGGGAAACATTCCCAACATGTTCTCCACAGTGACAAAATCCACAAACGCAGCAACATATACTTGTTCAGAATTCACTTGGAACACAAAAGGGAAATCATGAGCAACACATCATCAATACTTTAAAGAAAAACAAGAGGCAAAGTATATAAATGTACTCCCAGTTTGGTGGTAAAAATTTTGTGTATAAGAGAAAAGAAAAAAAAAAAAATGTTGCTCTCCCTAGCAGGGAATTGAACTCCATCTCCCGCGTGACAGGCGGGGACACTAACCACTTTACTACCGAGGAGCTTAAAAAGTTTGGTTACACATAAAATTACAAACCGTTATTGCAAGAAGGGAGACAATTTCCAGTTAGTGGAAGAAAGAAACTCGACAGCGTGGTGGTTATTTCCCTTATCAGACTTGATTTTTTAAAAAATCATCATTCATAGTAACCGCTATTCTGGTAAAATAAAACATCGTGCATCATCCCTGACCCAAAATGAACATACCCTACAAATTTTCATAAACATCGGCCCAGAAGTTTTGTCTGGAACAAGTGGAACACATTTTGACCACAGACAGACAGACAGCAATTCTTAGTTCCCATTGTAAAGTACTCCCTGTTCTATAAGAACAGGGAGTACAAAAACAAACAATGAAGTAAAAGAACAGCTAACAGAAATGACACGCTTAATCGATATGCTAACAACAAAGCAAAACAGAAGAGCCTCGCAATGATCAAGGTCCACACCTCACAAAACAATAATGATGGTCCACACCTCACGAAACAATAATCATGGCCCACACCTCACAAAACCGACAAGAAAGAACAGACATGAAACAATGTTACCCCCCAGTGGACACATGACCTCTGACACAGGTCAAAAACAATGACCAAAAGCAATGCTTGTGATAAAGTTTCTACTTAAAAACCAACCAACCAATCAACGACCAAAATAAACAAAAACCACAGACAGTGAAATCAACCCAACTAGAATAAAGAAAACAGTAAAATGGAAAGAATGAGGTTTTCACTCATACTGTGCTTAACATGGGGCGTGTGACAGTCAGGTACTGAGCAGGTGTAATGCCATGTACACACTGTATCTACGAGTATCCTAAGGGTCCTGCTTTATACAGGGCGTGTGACAGGTTTTGAGCAGGGGTAAAACCATGTGCACACTTTCTTTTTTCTTTCTGTGTATGCAAGCTGATACTCCTGCGGACACTGCCTGTATAGACAGGCAGTTTTGTGTGTATGACCGTTTTTGATCCCACCATACTCCATCTTCGGGGAAGGTGCATGCTATGTGTAATGAGTCATTCATACCAACGGGCAAACAGGCCTTCTCTTCCAAAATGGGATTTGACGCGTGTGCAAGATATTTTGCGTGCGTTCACACACGGAACCTTAGTTCATAGTCTCATTCAAAGGACTGTATGGGGAATGGAGTTGGAACCAATGTTAACTCCGAGGGAAAAAAAACACCTGTACCAAAATTTGAACCTGCAACCCCAGGATCACGAGTCCGGCGCTCTACCAACAGAGTTATTCCAGTCCCCCCTCCCCATGTGCACACTGTTACTATGAGTATTCGCAGGGTCCTGCTTTCTACGGGGTGTGTGACGGCCAGGTTTGAACAAGTGTAATACTATGCGCACACTGTATCTATGAGTATTAACACTGTATCTATGAGTATTAACACTGTATCTATGAGTATCAACACTGTATCTATGAGCATTCACAGGGTAGTCCTGTCACCTTTCATCCCTCACAGCAGCCAGAAGAGCAGCATCCAAAAAAGAGACCGACTGCTTGACACGAACCCTCCACTAGAACCTAGAGACCAATGTAACAACATTCCACACCTGCAGCTAGCGCCACGCAGAACAGAACCAGGATTTCAATCTGGCACACCCCCCCCCCCCCCCCCCCCCCCCCCCCCCCCAAACCGAGAGCTGGTCCTGGTGGTGCTTGGCTTTCACATGACTCATCACCAATGGGGACACAGACATCATCATGATTATGGTTTATGACTAGTAAGATTACTTATAAAGCGCCTGTTCTTGGTTAGAGACTAGGCCCTAGGCACTCTTACACAACCCACGCAACGCGGTTTACACAAGGGGCTGCCTACCTAGGTAGAGCCGGCTGAAGAGCTGCCTGCAGGCGCCTCAATCAGTCGTTTCCTGTGTTAAAGGTATAACAGATTAGACAGTCTCCCAGTTGTGATTGTATCGACGGGTCTCACAATTGTGATTGTATCGACTGCACCGCTCTTGTTCTCTTCACACGCTAACAACGTCTGGCAAAGCCTATTTTTCCCAGCAAAAAAAAAAGAAAAAAAAATTGATTGAATAAGCTAACTACTTTTTTCCACAGGCAATCTACGAATATGATCTTCAATTCAGTCTGAGCATCAGCTGCGAATGTTCAGATGTTATACCCACACTTCGGATCGACTCGAGGGGAGTGTTCACATTATGAAGAGAACAAGCCATGGCCAACTGCACTGACATTCTGAACAAGGCCAGATCCACACAATGCAGCAAAAGAGGCCTGGTCAGCCACCCACAGCAACAAACACCACATCATGCAGAACGTTAGAATGTTCATCACATGTTTGAACAGTCCACCAGAGTTTGATGGTGGGGGTGGATAGGCGGGTGGGGGTGGGGGTAGGGTTGGGGGGGATAAACTCACAAACTTGCGAATGCATGTGCAACCTTCAAGCTAACGAGGTGTGTAAGAGCACGGTTAAAAAAAAAAAAAAAAAAAAAACCCGGCAGGCATCTATTCACTGCTTTCTTATTGCTGATTATACAAATCCCATCGACTCCAAACTACCCACTTCATAGCTGACTCTGTATAAACCATTCCTTTACTTCGCGCCCTGTAGGGTTACCGGTCATATCGGCCAGACAGCTACAACGTTCTATCCTCATGTGCTGTGTGTCCCAGTATCTTCAGGAACTCCCGACAGTCAATGCAAAAGACAATCCTGGGGCACAGGTTGGGACACATTTGTCTCAGGACACAACAGAAGAGAGAGACAGAGAGAGAGAGAGAGAGAGAGAGAGATGAGGCAGAGGACTAATCTCAAGACTGCCCCCAGTGTAGCTGCAGACAGAGACAGGCGGAGGCCCCTACCCCCAGCGCCTCATGTGCCGCACGGCGCAGACTGAACTGAACTGAGCTGGCGTGCCCAAATCACCACGCATGTTGGCATACAGTCTGCTTCCAATCAGAGGATCTTAGCCAGGAGTTGGATACAAACTTTATGATGTTAGGCAGGTGTTTTGACTCAAGCTACATGACGTTCTGCAGGTGTTCGATTCAAACTGGACGATGCTATGTCGGTGTTTGATTCAAACTAGACGATGCTATGTCGGTGTTTGATTCAAACTAGACGATGCTATGTCGTTGTTCGATTCAAACTGGACGATGCTATGTCGGTGTTTGATTCAAACTAGACGATGCTATGTCGGTCTTTGATTCAAACTAGACGATGCTATGTCGTTGTTCGATTCAAACTGGACAATGCTATGTCGGTGTTCGATTCAAACTGGATGATGCTATGTCGGTGTTTGATTCAAACTAGACGATGCTATGTCGTTGTTCGATTCAAACTGGACGATGCTATGTCGGTGTTTGATTCAACTGGATGATGCTATGTCGGTGTTAGATCAAACTAGACAATGCTACGTTGTTGTTAGATTCAAACTAGACAATGCTACGTTGTTGCTAGATTCAAACTAGACAATGCTATGTCGTTGTTAGATTCAAACTAGACAATGCTATGGCGGTGTTAGATTCAAACTAGATGATGCTATGTCGTTGCCAGATTTACACTAGACGATGCATGCTATGTCGTTGATAGATTCAAACTAGACGATGCTATGTCGTTGACAGATTCAAACTAGACGATGCTATGTCATTGTCTGATTAAAAAAAGACGATGCTATGTCAGTGTTAGATTCAAACTAGACGATGCTATATCCGTGTTAGATTCAAACTGAATGAAGGTCTGCAGGTGTTAAAAGTCAAACTACACGATATTCTACAGGTGTTGGATTCAAACTAGTTGATATTCTGCAGGTGTTAAAGTCAAACTAGACGATATTTCTGCTGGTGTTGGGATTCAAACTAGATGATATTCTACAGGTGTTGGATTTAAACTAGTTGATATTCTGCAAATGTTCGGTTCAAACTTGATGATGTTTTCTACATGTGTTGGATTCAAATTAGCCGATGATTTATACAGGCGTTTGGACTCCCCCTGTGGCTCTCCCAATCCTCCCCTCCCCTCCCCTCAGCACAACACAAAGATAACCAAAACAGGCTAATGTGCATCCCCCCCCCCCCCCCCCCCCCCCCCCCCCCCCCCCCCCCCCCCCCCCATTGGCTGAAGGAATGGTAAGCAGGAACAACTGCCCTACTGTCTGCTAGTTGGAAGACAGAGAGTGGGGGGTCCCTGTGCGGCATTAGCCACCACAATTTCAGCCACCCAAGCTTTTGAAGTGCCACAGCCTATAAGGGTGTGACGTGGCACGCTACACAATGCCAAACAAGATGGTTGTATACACTCATTGTATTTCACACAGGAATCTAACGTGTAAATGAACGGAATACAACGTATAGTTGATGTTGAGTGAAAGAAATACATCATATAGTCGATGTTAGGTGAATGAAAAGGTACGACCAGCACTCCTGCTTTCCAAAATCCACACAGCACGTTTTTGCTTCTTCGTGTGTGTGTACAGCACTCCTGCTTTCCAAAACCCCCACTGAACGTTTTTTCCAAAACCCACACTGTACACTTTTTCCAAAACCCAACTGAATTTTTTTTTTTCCAAAACCCACACTGTACGGTTTTCCAAAACCCACACTGGACGTTTTTTTCCAAAACCCACACCAAACGGTTTTTCCAAAACCCACACTGAACGGTTTTTCAAAACCCACACCGAACGGTTTTTCCTTTGTACTGAGGCTGATCTAGTTCCACCTTCCTTCAAGACACGAGGAGATGGTTCAGTTTCTACTGTTCACAACAGTTTCCATCACCTGGAAACGGACAGCGGCATCCTGGCCCCATCATCAACAATGAAGACACTGGTCATCATCAACAATGAAGACACTGGTCATCATCAACAATGACGACACTGGTCATCATCAACAATGAAGACACAGGTCATCGTCAACAATGAAGACACTGGTCATCGTCAACAATGAAGACACTGGTCATTGACAACAATGAAGACACTGGTCATTGTCAACAATGAAGACACTGGTCATCGTCAACAATGAAGACACTGGTCTTCTCTAAGGAGTGAAGGGGGTAAAACTTTGTGATAAAAAAAAAACAAACAAAAAAAAAGAACCAGAATATTATGAACAGATCACAACACTAAGTGAGGGTGCACAGTGCTTTAGTGTACCGTAAAGTTTGGTCTATATGCCGCGACTTTTTTCCCCAGCTTTAAACCCTGCGGCTTAAACAACGACGTGACTTACTTGCGGAATTTTCCGATTCCAGGAGCATCACACCCATGTCTGTTCTTAGCTTCTGTGTAACTCACCGTATCGTGTTTACTGTTCATGAATTTTTCGATGAGCTCCATGTTTAAGTGTTAACTGTTCACACTGTTACAGCGTTAACTGCTCACATTTTTTTAAATCAAAGCCACACACACTGAAGCATTCAGACCATTATCAATGGTTTTCGCAAGGCTGGACTATGAGCTGCAGCAGACGACAGTGCAGCGCGACGGACCAGCAGCGACCTTCACCTTGCCTCAAGGGGAAAGCGACAGTGAAAAAACGAGGCTGAAGTCAGTAATAAGATGGTGGTGGAAACTCTACTGTTTCTGTTCAACTCCAACACTGGAGAAGAAGACTCCAGCGGATTCAGTGGACAGGACGATGATGACACTGAATAAATTTTTATATATATATATCTGCGGCTTATAAATCAGTGCGGCGGCTTATCTGTGAAAAAAGTTCAGATTTTCAAAAAAATTTAGTGGGGGTGCGGCTTATATACAGGTGCGCTCAATAGACCAAACTTTACGGTAGGTCTTCCACATGGGGATACAGAGTGCCACTGCATCAGAACCAGTCACCATCCTTCGACACTAGGAGAATTCGGCACACGCTGCCTAATCCTGATCCAAATGGAGCTCCTCTCAGCTCTCCACTGGGGGCCGGAATAGCTCAGTGGTAGAGTGCCTGACTCGTAATCTTGGGGTTGTGGGTTCAAATCTCCGCTGGGCCGTTTCGGTACAGGGGGATTTTTCCCTTGGAGTTAAACATTGGTTCTGACTCCATTTCCCATACAGTCCTTCGAATAAGACTATAAACTGAGGTTCCGTGTGTGAACGCACGCATAACATCTTGCACACGTAAAATCCCATCACCAACTTTCGGAAGAGAAGGCCGGTTTGGCTGTTGGTATGGATAACACATTACACATAGCATGCACCTTCCCCGAAGTTGGAGTATGGCTGCCTTCATGGCGGGATAAAAAAACGGTCACGCACACAAAACTCCACTCCCTATACAGGGGGTGTCTGCAGAAGTATCAGCCTGCATACGCAGAAAAAAAAAGAAGCTCTCCACTACAGATCCTCTCTACTCAAGGGAGCTTTGGTCTGCTCAACTCCCGTTTCTCTGTCTGTAATAACAGCTGACATTTTCAAGACAGCACTCCACTCCACTATCTTGTCTGTCATCACGCCCGTATCAAGCACACACTAAGACGTAAAAACACACACACTCTCATGCACAAACACATGGAACATGTACATAGACACACACTTCCCCATGACACTTACACAAATATTCCCACAAACCATGTACACATACAAAAAGGAAACATACACATTCACAACAATCCTGTTCAATACATACAAAATAATGACACACATCCACTTTTCATTTTCCAATGATCCATTCACAAGAACTGTACAACAATGTCCTTTCTACACAATCAGAAATGTTTTGTTTTTGTCACAGCTGGATAACAAACCCACGTTGAATGAGGTACTTTCCATTGTCTAATACGAATGATAAACGTACACTGCATTGCTCTGCTATGTTGAACAAGGCATATAAAACATGAGCAGTAACACTCCATGTTCTTCCCAAGTGAAAGAGATCTAAAAAAAAAAGAAAAAAAACCCAACAACAAAGAAACAAACAAACAAAAAAACCCAAACAGCAACAAGAAACCCAACAACTAAAACTCATTATACATAATAACAGCAAAACTGTAATGCATTTTAATGTCAGGCATTCTGAAACAAACAGCTATTTTTCATCCGTCTTAAATAATACAAAAAATTGCGACTGAGACCGTCTATGAAGAAGTCGTCAAAACATTATGACAACTTGACAAATCACAAAATATGAATTTTCCTCTTTCACAGTCTCAAAAATATCAATACTTTCGCAAAACAAGACTGTTTCCCATCTAAATCACCTGCCAAGAAACACGTCACAATCATGGCAATTCCTGACCTCTGAACCGAGAGGGATGCCGATGCCCTCTGAAGCACGTGCTGAAGGAAAACGACCCCAGTGTGTGGTGCAGGCTTCTGACACCTACACGTGTTGAACTTTGGTTCATGAAGACAGTGCCCCAGGCACAAATGATTCCACAGCAAGTTCACACCTTGCAGGGTCTGATTGTTTGGGTCTATTTTTTTTCCTTTCTTTCTGAGTGTGCAGGCTGATATTCCTGCGGACACTCCTGTATAGACAGACAAGGATTAATCCCATCCACCCAACAAAGGGACTGGAGTTTTATGCGTATAACCGTTTTTTTATTCTGCCATTAAGGCAGCCATGCTCCAACTTCGGAGAAAGTGCCTGTGTGTGTATGCTTTTGCCTGCTAAAGTGTTTTTTTTTTGTTTTTTTACAGAATTTTGCCAGGGACAACACTCTAGTTGCCATGGGTTCTTTTACATGTGCCAAAAGCTTGTGACACACGGGACCTCAATTTAACGTCTCATCTGAAAGACTAGCGCCTAGACCCACACCCAAATGGTTTACTGATTCGGTGAACTGTCCTTTGCCCTGTACAGGGTTCGACCCTCTGACCTCTTGCTTGCTTGGCAGGCGCTTTACCTGCCAGGTTGCTGAACCAAGTGTTGTTAGGGTTTGAAAACCCTCTCCGCCTGCCAGCAGCATGAAACAAGAACTGGCTCAAGTTCAGCGAAGTTGACAGCAGCACTCTGCCAAGCGTGAAACAGGAACTGGGTCAAGTTCAGCGAAGTTGAAGGCTGCACAAACAGAGGGATGAGCTCTGTCTTCCGCAAAAGGCACGCCCTCAAGATGGTGACCTTCAAACAGTTCACTTCCTGTTCGGCTTTCAGGTCACAGGACACACCCTACTGTCCAGACAAACCCACAGCCTCCTCCCTGTATTTTTCATGGGCTACTGTACAGTTGTGATCCCATTCTGTGCCGGTTTCCAGTCAGGTCTTTAGGCTATCAGATGCTCCCTGATCGCTGTGTCTCTCACAGTTTTTTTTTTTCCTCAATGCCCTCATTGTCTTTGTTCCTTTCCTTGTTCCTAGGCTACACCATCTCATCCTAGGCTACACCATCTCATCCTAGGCTACGCCACCTTATCCTAGGCTACACCATCTCATCCTAGGCTACACCACCTTATCCTAAAGCCACAGGGATGCTTCCTGCCAGCGGCACCTCAAGGTCTACACCAACCTGTCAACATGTAACGCGCGGTGTGACGTGGGGGACAGGCTTCAGTCACTGCACGAGCCTTGCCAAAATGACTTCCATTCTCCAGCCCTTTGTTGTTTGGGATTTCGCGTCGCGTCTTCCATTTTCTATGTTTTACTTGTGAGCTTGTTCTTCGTTTTCCTCATCCTAAATGTTGTTTGTTTTCACCTGAAGAAGACCCAAGAGGTCGAAATGCATGGTGTTTTGTCTTGTAATCTGTTTGCCTGTACTGTCTGGCGGAACTGATACCCTTTCTTGTTAAAAATTTGCTTCATTTTCCGCCCTCAGTCACCTGGCTTTGAAACCAACTTTGACTCATACCGACTGCTACCCTTTCTTGTTTTGTATTTCCCATCATGTCTTCAATTCTCTATGTGTATTTGTGTGCTCGTTCTTCGCTTTTCATTGTCCTAAACATTGTTTGTTTCTGCCTGATGAAGATCCAAGAGGTCAAAATGCAGTGTTTTATCCTGTAATCTGTTTGTCTGCATTGTCTTGCAGAACTAACACCCTTTCTTTTTCAAAATGTCCATTCTCCAGTGAAGGAACTCAGTGTTGTGGGAACAGGACATGGCTGTCCGTGCCCCATGCTGGACCTGTCCTCTACATGACCCGAGCACCTGGGACAGGGCACTCCAGCATCTGGCCGTGGCTGGTGATGATGCAGGCAGCACATGATGCCCGGCGGGTCTGCCTGGGGCATTCCCACAGCCACAGTGCAAGGTGGAAGCCTCAGTCCAGTCACTGGGAGGATTCTGGAGGGGTTGGCCGTTGCACACCTTCCAAAACCAATTATTGTTATCATCATTATCATGAGCACTTATTTAGCGCCTATCCTCATCTCTGATATGTCTTAGTTTGGTGATACTGCCGACAATCCAGTCTTTCATATGTAAACTCTGTGGTTTACACTGAAGATGTTGGTTGTTCCATATCACCGAGTTTGGGTTTGATTTCTAAACTGGCGTCTGTTGATTTTCTAGCTGTGTTACCTTTCAACCAGCTTTTAAAAACTTTAATCCAGAAATCCTTCTCTGCGGAGTCCATCTCTTAGTTTATCATACTCACTTGTTGAGGAACATTTCCCATTTCTCTTTCTTTTCCTCTGCTGCCAATTTCTTTATCCAACTTAAGTGGACAGCTTCCTGTAAAGTTTTCGATCATTTTCCAACCTCCTTTGTCATAGTTCTGACAAAGAGCTTCACATTTTGTCTGTTCAGAAGCTCTTTTATAGCTGTTTTTTCTTCTTCCAAATCAAGGAGTAAAGAATATGGTTAATGTTGTGCCATACATGTTCAAGTGGACCGATTGATTGCATAATACTGATAAACTGGGGGTGATTGATTGCATAATACGGGGGGGGGGGTGGGGGATCAGGAGAGCTTTTGATACCACCAGAATTTTGCCTTAAGATGTTTATATTTCTTTTCGTCCAGAGGCTGAGAGTTCTTTTTACATTGTCAATTTTGTTCTTCCAGTTTTTTGTTCATTTTCATTTGCTGGAATGCTGTCGCTAAAATCTACTCTCAAGAATGTTCACTTCTTGGGTCCACCTCAGGTTGTGAGATTTGTCCGCTAGTGGTTCACTGGCTCCCAGCCATATTGCAACTTTGCTGCAAACTGACTCTCCTCTGAAAAGTGTCCATCACTGTGAAGCCAATGAAGCTTCCAGCCGTTGCAGAAAACATTCATTTCAGTTTACTGAGTAGGCTAATCCCCAAATTCTTGCTGGAGGTTATGATTATCCTTGCTTTTCCAGGAAAGGTTACAAACACCCCTGGCTCTGAGAATGATTTGAAAGACTGACACAGGAGTACATTACAATTCCACAGCAAAAATAGAATGTAATATGGCACATGAGCAAATAACTTACAAGTGACAACAACTGTACATGCAGGCAATTTACAGTGGACACACACTCACAGCTAAAGGCCTTAACCTTAAAAGTCATCTAAGATATACACAACAAACACATGATCCTATACATAATAATAACAGTATATTGACCCCCCCCCCCCCCCCCCCCCCCCCCCGATACATCACAGGTCATTCTGTCCAGATGAATACCAGCCTCTGCCATCTTCAGACCAACAGTCAGACCTGTCAATCATCACACAGGTTAATCATGCCCAGACACAACATTCTCATCAGTTCCCTCTGGGCTTCCTTCAGCAAGTGCAGCCCTCAGCTCTCCTGATGGACCATCCACCCCAGCTGCCCACCTTGTGGGGCTCCACAGTAAGGACCCAGAGGACAAGGGGAGGGGGGGGGGGGGGGGGGGGGGGGGGGGTTGGAGGGCAGTCTGTTCTGGCTCTGAACTGAAAACATTTCCACTTCCGCAGTGCTTCCACTCTTCCATGTGGGGCTTAACCCTTTCAATACAGCATGCGGGTTTATCGACAGGGCTAAAAAGTACCCTTGAATACGACAGGGGAGATAAACCAGCAAGTTCCCATCCCTTTCCACAGTCCTGCCGGATGGTTTTTGGGCGACAGCGGGACCTCATGAGGGCTGTCCACCTGCCGGTAATTGCTCCTAGCCGTGCTGCCAGACATGTTTAGATAAAGCTAGCGCTGGCTTCCCCTTCCCATGGGAAAGTTTCTGACTTTCCTGGTTTTTTATGTTTTAGAAGTATGGGTGGTGGTTTTGCTTTGTCTCACTTTGTTTACATGTGTGACACTCTAACTGTCATGTTTGTCATCAACTGTCTGTCGCGGCACAGACTCGAGTTCAATCTTTGACTCTCATGAAAAGTCTGTGTTCAATTCTGCATACAACAGTATAGGAGAATGACTATTTTTTCAGATCTAAAGAAAAACCAAAAGCTGGGTTCAAATAAGTACCTTTTGTACTGAAATGTCCCCCAGAACCCCGGGAATGAAAGGAACAGTACTACAGTCAGAACTCAGGGAGCTGATCACAACAGGTGTGTTCCCCTTCGCCTAGCTTCGTTCCCTCCCTGTGGTTTACAGGCCAGCCGACCACTGGGGAACCAGACCTGGCTGCCCACACTTGCACGCACAACACTGTTTGGGGGTTGAGGCTTCTAGCTCTCATGAGCCCTCTCCAAACCATGATGCCCCCACATCCCACAGTGTTTACTACAAGTTTTAGGCGACTCTAATCAACAGGTGTACTTGGCTATGCGTCTTCCAAGTTACTTCAGCTAGGTTTACATACACTGAAGTGTTGTCTGCCTTCATTGTTTAGCATCTTATTACTGTCTCATAAGTTGGCCTCCATCGGTTGCAACTGACCATGGATAGGGTATATCCGAGCCAATATTTAGCTATCTGTCTGGGCTGTCTGCTCGACCTGAGTAGTGTCATCTGTGGCTGTAGAAACTGATATGAAAGCGGCAGTCTCTGTCACAGCGGTCACATCTGTATGTTGACACTGGTTTGTTGGCTGTCATCCCCTTTCTGCGGGCTCGCTTTTCTGCTGCAAGAACTGTCTCATACCACTTGTTATTTTCCACTCAAAATCTGAGTGAATAACTTCAGTGGATACCGATCATCATGGCAGATGCATTAAATAAAAATTTTATGCCAGACTAATCTTTTGCTGGTTGAGATCTCACGCACTGACTGAAAGCCAGAGGGCAAGGATCAGCACTCACCACGCCAGACTCTCAGCTACTTCACTACATGCCAGATTCTGTCTTGTGACCGGATCCATCCTGGGTTCCTGTTCCTGATCCTGTTCCTGTTCCTGATCCTGTCTGCCTGGTCTTTGAGCACAGGCTCAAGATTCCACGCTACCCCATGGCTTAGCAGACCACGCAGACCAGTCTGCCCGAAGTGAAGGGGCACCAGTCACATGACCCAACAGACCAGCCTGCCTGAAGTGAAAGGGGCACCAGTCACATGACCCAACAGACCAGCCTGCCTGAAGTGAAGGGGCACCAGTCACATGACTCAACAGACCAGCCTGCCTGAAGTGAAGGGGCACCAGCCACCAGCAGCGCTGACAGAGCTACACTCCTCTCCAACACCTGTGCACAAGCCCGAGGAGAATTATTCCTGAGCCGTTCATGAGTATTTTTCACAGTCGCCAGAAAAAAAACAAAAAAAATCTTCTGACGACTAGTATCGGAAAGTTGCTCCTTCCATCACCAGTAAGAGAGAGGGTGGAGGTGAAATATTAAAAGACAACTACTCTATATACTCTAACAGAGAGAAAACATTCCAAGTCCTTCCCCTAGAGGACCACACCTGCCACCCCCAAAACTCGTCACAGTGACGGACAGAAAGGAACATGGCCACACACATCACCAAATCTGCTGTGAGATATTCTGAAACAAAGCAATGCTCACAGGTGACCCACCTGACTGTTATGCACCACATTTCAACGGCTGAACACAGGAACATTCTTTTTTCACCACAAAAAGGCAAAAAAACCCCTGCTCATCTGTATTCTTGGAGTTGGTGGTGGAACTGTCCAGTTTGTTGACTGGGTGGTCAGTCTCAGCCCACTGTCGCCCTGACGACGTGGGTGTGAATGAAGAAACATCAACAGCCACTTCTAGGACTGAACTTTCTCAGAGGTCACAGGTCAAAACAATGATGTTGTTCGACCATCAGGTCAATGAGGACCACTTCAGTCATCTTGGGGCTGGGGGAGGTGGGGGGGGGAGATGATTTGTGGGGATGAAGGTGACCGATCAAGCTGATGCATGCATGGAATGTGCGGTGACAGCTTGGACAGGGAATGTAGGAGACATTGGCGCATGCTCTCCTTGCCTGTCTCCTGCTGCAGCTGTCCTTTCTTCACACACACTGGCGCCTTTGTGGATAGAGGAGTGCCATCTTGCTTTCTCCGTAGCAGTTTGTTCCGATGCATCAGGGTTGATGTTCAACACTTTCACGGATATTTTGAGAGTGTCTTTGACACGTTTCTTCTGACCTCCATGGCAACGCTCTCCTTGTGCCGTTGACCCAGAGAAGTCTCTGGGGTAGCTATAACAAAGCCGCTCCTTGCTGCCGTTCACCTAGAGAGGTCTCTGGGGTAGCCCCAGCAAAGCTGATGACTAGGTAGGTCGTGGAGTTTTCCTCAAGCTGTGGCAGTGCAATGGGACTGGTCAATCAAACACGATGTCCATGGTATTCACTCTGACTTGAACACCACTCACTAAAGTGTCTTTGATGGAAAATGACAGACACTGGTTGTCCTACCACAGTCCCACAGAGAGGGGGACCTGAGGGCACACCACAGGGAGTGGCCTCTACCACAGTCCACAGAGAGGAGGACTTGAGGGCCACACCACAGGGAGTGGCCTCTACCACAGTCCACAGAGAGGGGGACCTGAGGGCCACACCACAGGAAATGACCTCTACCACAGTCCACAGAGAGGAGGACCTGAAGGCCACACCACAGGGAATGGCCTCTACAGAGACGGGGACCTGAGGGGCACACCACAGGGAATGGCCTCTACAGAGAGGGGGACCTGAAGGCCACACCAGAGGAATGGCCTCTACAGAGAGGGGACCTGAGGGCCACAGGGAGGGAGTGACCTCTGCCTGTCTAGATCTCAGTCCACCATGCTCCTTCGGGTGGTGCCAGATCCCCGAGCTGTGAGCACACTTCACACCTCTAATCATGGACCTGAACTGGCTGACCCCCCACCCTCACCCCACCCCCAATCTCCTGGATCTCTGTTGTTGATGTCTCCATGCTAAACTCCCGATGGGACTGGGGCACAGGTGAGGAGAAGGGACATAACAAGGTCAGCTAAGTCAAGAGGAGACAACCTGAACTTCTCCCATGGAATTCAGCAAAGATCAAAGGGGGAAGCATCCACCACATGTGCCCATCAAACATATCCAACACATTGCTTGATGAACGTAGGAAAAACGTGGTGAATGAACAAAATTAGGATTTTGCCTGGTAAACAACATCTTGACCAGAGAAAAACACACAAAACACACCTCATCAACATACAGAAAAATGTCCTCCGTGAACACATAAAAAACTTGACCTGTGACCACATTAACAAAAAAAAAAAAAAAAAAGAAAGAAACCTTGACAGTTAACCATCTCAAAAACGTGATCTGCGAACATGCGAAAAAAAAAAAAAAAAAAAACAACAAAACTGTATCGTATTTATACATTATACTTGACCAGTGAATGAACCAAAATTTTCCCCCTTGGACATTTCCCATGTTCACATGTCAATGACATCACTACACACTATCAAAGCTCTCATCTTACCAAAAGGAAACCAAACAAGAAATGAAGAAAGATAAAAGTCAAAACATGGAGAGGAAGTGAGGTGCATGTGTGCGCAGACAGAAGGTGCAATGTGAAGGGCGCAGGGGAGCAAACAAGGTGTGGAAGCACTAGAAAGAAAGAAAAATAATAAATTGCAAAAAAAAGAAAAAAAAAGAGAGAGACAAAGAAAGAGAAGACGAAAAAATGGTCAAGGAACTGCTCAAGTCTGACGCCCACACACACACTCACATACACACACACACACACGCACACACACACACACACACATACACACATTCACACACACACACACACACACACACACACACACACACACACACACACACACACACTCACACACACACATAACACACACACACACACATACTACACACACACACACTCACACACACAGACACAGACACATAACACACACACACACACTCACACACACACACAGACTGACGCGCCTTGCCCAGCGTGTCAGAATCCACAGCCAGCAGCAGCCAGGCTGGCAGCGGCGCCACCACCGCCGCCACCGCCCTCAGAAGCGGTGTATGTCCAGGGTGGAGGTCCCAGCCGTTGGCGGTGACCCAGGCGGGCAGGCCCTGATGGAAGCGCCTCATGGCTGCTGTGTACTGTTGGTCGCCGTGCAGGTAATGCCCCGCAAACGACATGTCCACGATGCTGGCGTTGGGGCCAATGGAGGGCGGGGTCTGCACCACAGGAGATAAAGAACAAGTGGAAGAAGACAAGGGAGGCAATCTCATGGCTGGGAGTGAGAAATGCGTGTAATACTGAAAAGTTTGCGGCTGGGGAGGTCTAGGGGCTGCTTAAGGCCCCTGGTGGGATGCTGGGTAATGCCCTGCTGAAGGGTCGCCCCTCCCCACCCTCCAGACGCTGACAAAAACTTAACCCAGTTTACTGCTTTCCTCCTTTGACACAGACCTTGAATTTGATACTTTTCAGTACTATATAGTTAACTCTTTCATCCCTACAACCGGTTTTCCAGTTTGCAGAAATCCTACCCTTCGTTCCAGCAGCCCGGAAAACCGGGCAGCACAAAATCCCTTTCCCTTTCCTGCAGCCCGGAAAATCGGTTCTCACGGCAAGTGCTTTGAACTTCGCGCGAGTCGCGTCATCGGTACACGTCACGATCGGGTCGTTCGCGCGGCAGTGTTTATGAATGGAATGGATGCCAGAGAGCCCCTACAGTGTGGGAAAGTGGTCGCCGCTCTATTCTGGCTGGTTTGCTACTGCATACGTGGCAGTTCTCACTTTACACTTTTTTTTTTTTTTCAAATCCAGGAATGAAGGGTATACTCGTATTATAAGAATCTAGGAACAAGAGGCAGTAATGGTTCACAGAAAAGCAGGAATAAAACAGTTAAAGCCATTTCAGACAACAACAGAAAAAAAAAGAAACAGAGCAACTACAAACTTAACTCAAGAGATATCTAACGGCACTCGCAGCGAGCACAGGTGGCAGCCGATGATGACCTGGCATTGTTATAGTTCTATGTCTTCTTTTGTTTGATCGGAGAACCAGCCTACGCATCCATCGAAGTGCAAACTAGGGTGGAGAAAAAAAAAAAAAATCACCAAAATGCCAACAGAGAAATCCGTATAATACGGAACTCTTCCCACCCATGCAATCTGCTTGTTCTGACTTAACCTGCCATGAATTTGAAGAATCCACGAAGGCAAGTATTGTAGACATGACATCAGATTTTTATTTGGTTCTTCTGCACACACAGAGGGTGCTTCATTGATGCCAATCTCCCGGCGGGTACCCCAGCTTACCATTCTTTTCATAAAAAAAGAACTGATGTAAGCATATTCAGAGCGACTGACACACAGACACACACACACACGCGCACACACACACACACACCTGAGCACTCTGGTATGATGACTGGGCAGAAGTAGCATAGCACAGATCAACTAGACAGCTTGCACACACACACACATGAATACACCCCCACACACACACCACCACACACACATGTATATATACACACACATACACACTTATGTTAACACACACACACACACACACACACACACACACACGCACACACATACATACACCCCCACACACACATGAATATACACACACATTCACACTTATGTTAACACACACACACACACATGTGCACACACACACACTGTTCCTCACATAGAACTCGATGAAGAAGGCCCAGGGTTTGCTGGGTTTGTGGCCGTAGGAGTAGTAGTACACAAAGTGGGTGTCTCTCCCCTCCTCGTCCAGTTCAGGGATGGTGCTGATGAACACCGGCTCCGAGTGGCCCAGCGACCAACGTACCACATGCACGTCAAGCACCGGAGAGATGAAGAAGGTCACATGATCTGGAGCTGCAAAGGGAGACAAATCTGGCATCAGATCTCTGTGTACACAAAAAGGAAGCTCACTTCATAAATCAGCTCACTGTATAGTGGTGTCAAAAAGCAATTTAATCTACGTCACAGAGAAGGCATTGTTCGGTGGAGAAAGACGGTCTACATGATCTGGGGCTGCAAAGGGAGAGAAATCTGGCATCAGACCTTTATATACACAAAAGGAATCCAAGTTCATAAATCAGCTCACTGTAAAATGGGGTAAAAAGCCACTTTAATCTGCATCACAGAAGCCAATGCTAAGCACACACACACACAAAAAGCCTTTCTACATTAATTCTAACCACTTTGCTGCTTTATTATTAATGAAATGTCTATGTTTCATGCCTCGCTGCAAAACTTTTTCCCATTGTTGCTGCCGCCGTTTCAGCAATCCTAACCATTTTCTGAGGTCAGCTTCTGAAAAATTCTTTACAAATTCAACATCGAAAGACAATCATCTACATCCTGAAATGTAATGTAATATTGTGACACTTTGTCCTGGATCATCTTTATTTTTTTTTTTTTGGTCAGTAAACTGTCGTTAACTCTATTCTGCTAAAAAAAAAAAAAAAAAAAAAAATTAGCACCAGAATGTCTGACCTGATAAGAGATCATGAACTGGCCACACCTTGACACCTCAGGAGAAGATGTGATATGTCCGTGTTTGAGGAGAACAGGGACGGGGGGATGGGGGCTCTGTGGATATCCTCACACTAATACCAGACCTGTTCACACTAAAACTGCTTGCTGGCGTACTGTCCAACAACAGTGAGTGTGTTTGGGGGGCTGGAATAGCTTGGTGAGTGCCAGACTCGTAATGTTGGTGATCCTGGGGTTGCGGGTTCGAATCTCCCGTCAGGCTGTTTTGGTACAGGGGGATTCTTCCGTTGGAGATATCATTGGTTCTGACTCCATTTCCCAAACAGTCCTTCGAATGAGATTATAAACCAAGGTTCCATGTGTGAAGGCATGCATAACATCTTGCGCACATGTCAAATCCCATCACCAACTTTCAGAAGAGAAGGCCAGTTTAGCCATTGGTATGGATGACACGTTACCCACATAGCATACACACTGCATGAAAAATCACCTTCAACAGCAAAGACTAGCAGGGAACTACCCGTCTTGTAATGAACGACTCCCAACGAAAACCAGGTTCTTACCATACAAATTACTTTCAAACTGCAAAGGGCCATATCAGAGCTGTCACCCCGTTGCAGTCAACTCACGAGTCATTCATTCACCCAACTCTTTAAAATACATCTTCTAAAAACCCACCTGAAATTTTGTTACAAACCTTTCCACTGTAAAATCTCATCCCCCCCCCCCCCCCCCCCCCCCCAAAAAAAAAAATGTTCATCTCTTTCAAGAATTCAAAGATCGCATCAGGTGGAACATCTCCGAACAAGGTTTTCATGGAATCTGCAGCAAAATGTTTGTGTCTCACATCGTGCAAGTCCCCACTCGAAAAAAGAATATGTTTCATTGTGAGTGGCACATGACATGGAATGCACCATGGATCTTCTTCACTCTTTAAAAGGTATGAATGGGTAAATTACAAATGGCCGGTGTGCAGCCAGCATAGAACTGTTTCTTCTTTGCGACCACCAGAGGTAGATGAGAGGAACTCTTTTAGGTTTGGACAGATCTGAAAGAGTTTTGTTATCCGTCTGTGTATTCCAATCCTCCTGCCAGAGGTCTCTGACATAATCATTAACTTTTGGTTTTAGATCTGTGTAGGGGACAGATATGTTAGTTTCAAAAAAAAAAAAAAAACCAGAAAAAAAAAAAGAAAGCAATCCAGGGCCTGTAGCTGCTGTGGTGGTTTCTATGTATGGGGCATTCAGTTGGAGAAGCATACCAAGCCAAAAACACACTGAGCACATGACAGTCAATTGTGGTCACAGCAACCAAACTGGCACACCCGACAACAAACATTATGGTTATGATCCCAAAGTGCCATTACTGCTGAAGATCATCCTCTCTAGACTTTTTTTTTCAGCTATCTTTTTTCCCCAGTGTGTCACTTTTTTTTTTTTTTGCCAAATGTGTACAACACAAATCATCAGGGGCAAACAGGTGTGTGACACCACAGATTCTAAGTCTGATCCTCACTGGCATTTGTGTACATGCTCCTCTGGTACGTGATACCAACAGGGGTGGTACTTCCCCCCCACCCCACCCCACCCCCACCTCCTTCCTCGCCTGTGTTCACAACACTGTATTGTTGATCTAAGGGTCCTGGATACAATAGCTGTTGACAGACCAAACATAGGGAGATTGATGTTCCTGTATACAAGGATTCTGTAGAATGTTTATATACAACATGGGGGAGATTGATGTTCCTGTATGTCATGTTCTGTAGAATGTTTATATAGAACACAAGGGAGATTGATGTTCCTGTATGTCAGGATTCTGTAGAATATATTATATACAACATGGGGAGGATTGATGTTCCTGTATGTCATAGTTCCGTGGAATATCTACATACAACATGGGGAGACTGATGTTCCTGTATGTAGGATTCTGCAGATATATTATATACAACTTGGGGAGATTGATGTTCCTGTATGCGAGGATTCTGTAGAATATTTATATACAACTGGGGAGATTGATGTTCCTGTATGTGAGGATTCTGTGGAATATTTTATATAAAACATAGGGGAGATTGATGTTCCTGTATGTGAGGATTCTGTGGAATATTTATATACAACTTGGGGAGATTGATGTTCTTGTATTTCAGGATTCTGCAGGACATTTATATACTACATGGTGGTGATCCACACCCTTGTACTTCAGTATTCAGTACGACATGTTTATACTGCACCGGGTAATCCAGAATTCTGTGGGACTGTATGTACAACACAGGCAGATCCAGCTATCTGCATGTTAGCACTCTGTAGGATAGTGATGTACGAGGTGCAGATCCAGATACCTGTATGTTAGCACTCTGTAGGATAGTGATGTACAAGGTGCAGATCCAGATACCTGTATGTTAGCACTCTATAGGATAGTGATGTACAAGATGCATATCCAGATACCTGTATGTCAAGATTCTGTAAGACATCTGTACACAACAGGCATACCATGGGTCCCTCAGGACATCTGTACACAACAGGCATACCATGGGTCCCTCAGGACATCTGTATACAAGCATGAAACCTATAAGTAATCTGGCTTTCCATTATGCATAAACCTAAAGTCACAATGAATGGTTTGTAATTATGATAATCATGATAACACAGCATTTATAAAGCACCTTGCCAACCGTTCTAGGCGCTGACAATACACACTCTCGTGTACACAATGGGCTGCCTACCTGGACAGTGCTGACTGAAGAGCGGCCTACCGTCCCTTCATTCAGTTGTTAGCCATGTCGTCCAGACAGTATCGTTCACTCATATTTCCTTACTTCCTTCCTTCTTTCCATTTCTCACAATGGGTGCATGCTATGTGTAGCTTGTCATCCATACCACGGCTAAACTGGCCTTCTCTTCCGAAAGCTATTTGACGGTATTCAATATGTGTGCAAAAAATATATTACTATACATGCGTTCACACATAGACCTTGGTTTATAGTCTCCTTTGAAAGACTGTACGGGAAATGGAGTCAGAACCAATGTTAACTCCAAGGGAAAAGTCCCTCCTGAACCGAAACAGCCCGGTGGGAGATTCGAACTCACAACCCCAGGATCATCAAGATTACGAAACCCGGTGCTGTATCACTGAGCTATTCCGGTCCCCAGGTGTACCTTGGAAACCAAAACTGTGTGCATGACCCACTGAGCCCGCAGAGCCTGAGAGCACAGGAGACACGCCTCACCTGTCATTTCAAAGTCCAAGCGGCGCACTTCGTGGGTCAGCTGCACCGAGCTGACAGCTTGACCGACACTCTGGGCACCTCCAGTGGTGGGGCAGGGAGGTCCACCGTCTTCCTGTCAACCACATCCATCACCTGGTCAACCACTCACAGTCTGTGTCAGCCACACCCGTCAACTGGTCAACCACTCACAGTCTGTGTCAGCCACACCCGTCAACTGGTCAACCACTCACAGTCTGTGTCAGCCACACCCATCACCTGGTCAACCACTCACAGTCTGTGTCAGCCACACCCGTCACCTGGTCAACCACTCACAGTCTGTGTCAGCCACACCCATCACCTGGTCAACCACGCACAGTCTGTGTCAGCCACACCCACCACCTGGTCAGCCACACACAGTCTGTGTCAGCCACACCCACCACCTGGTCAGCCACTCACAGTCTGTGTCAGCCACACCCACCACCTGGTCAGCCACACACAGTCTGTGTCAGCCACACACATCACCTGGTCAGCCACACACAGTCTGTGTCAGCCACACACATCACCTGGTCAGCCACACACAGTCTGTGTCAGCCACACACATCACCTGGTCAGCCACACACAGTCTGTGTCAGCCACACACATCACCTGGTCAACCACACACAGTCTTGGGTCAACAAGTTGCGAGTCTGTGTCAGCACCTTGGAAGAGTTTTTGCCAGCAACTTGCGGTCTGTCTCAACAACTTGCAGTCTGTCTCGACAACTTGCAGTCTGTCAACTTGCAGTCTGTCTCAACAACTTGCAGTCTGTCCCAACAACTTACAGTCTGTCTCAACAACAACTTGCAGACTATCTAAACAACAACTTGCGGTCTGTCCCAACAACTTGCAGTCTGTCTGAACAACACTTGCAGTCTGTCTAAACAACTTGTAGTCTGTCTCAACAACAACTTGCAGTCTGTCTCAACAACTTGCAGTCTGTTGTCTCAACAACTTGCAGTCTGTCTCAACAACTTCCAGTCTAGACAACTTGCAGTCTGTTTCAACAACTTGCAGTCTACACAACTTGCAGTCTGTCTCAACAACTTGCAATCTAGACAACTTGCAGTCTGTCTCAACAACTTTGCAGTCTTTCTCAACAACTTGCAGTCTGTCTCAACAACTTGCAGTCTTTTGTCCACAACTTCAGTCTTTTGTCAGCAATTCACAATACTTGTCAACCATTTCGTAGTTTTCGGTCAAACTGTTTGTAGTTTTCGTCATCAAACCTGTCACCCTTGTTAGCCATTTGTAGTCTCTTTCAACAACTTGTAAATCTTTTTCAAACAGTTTGTGGCAGTTGTTGACAAAGCTGCCATTTTTGCTGGGAATTTGTAGTCTTCGTTAACAATCTGTTGCCTTTGTCAACAACATCCATACACACACACACATATACGGTTTCTTATTCCACACCTGCCTGCACGCATCACCTGAATACCTTCCAAATTTTGCTCTCTAACCCTGACCTCAAGCCTAGGTCTAAGATTTTTGAGCCCACGTACAGACATCTGTGAGAAAATGTGGCAGTAAGCAGACCTGTTTACCCCAAATTCATGCACCTGTAATATCTCAGACAAAACCTAATTTGAAAAAAAAAAACCTGTAATCTTCATTAATGCAATACTTTTGCAACTTTTGAAGATTTGGAAGAGCCGGCCATTGGCGCGTAAGACCGCTTCGTCGCCATCTTTGACAAGGTGAAAGGCGCATGGCACACTGGGAAATGTCTTCTTACTGCTTTTGACCGAAACGGTAGCAATCAAACTTTTTTTTAACAACAATGTTCTTTCTTTGATTTTTTTTCCCGTAATTTTGGGGATGGACCATAATTCCCGTAACTTCGATTTTTTTTCCATAAAAATTACGGCAAAATCATAAGGGTAAACAGGTCTGAGTAAGGCATGTCTGTTGCGAAACCAAAACATGAGTCACCAAGGCGACAAACTCACTTGGAAGAGATGGACAAATGGGGCATTTTTCTGGAAAAATGTTTGAGGCATGTCTGTTGCAAACATGAGTCAACAAGGTGACAAACTCACTGGAAAAGATGGACAAATGGGGCATTTTTCTGACAAAACGTTTCAGGCAGACAGCTTTCAGTTTGGACCATTTGTGACCCTTCAAAAAGATGGACAAATGGGGCATTTTTCTGACAAAACGTTTCAGGCAGACGGCTTTCAGTTTGTACCATTTGTGACCCTTCAAAAAGCATGTTCACAAATTGTAAATCGTATCATTCTTCATGACCCCACTCAATGACCAAGCATGACCTGTTCACCACAACACCGACAAAAGTACAGGAGCACACACTCGCATGCACACAACCACAGCTGCGGACACAGGCACACACTTGCTCACAGCAAGACACATTTTAAAACATGAAAAAAAAAAGGCATACTTCGGCAAAAACAGGACTATGTAAACAGTATCGCCCATCGCCTGCCGTGCAGATACCAACCAAGCATACCCTCTGTTTGAACAAATGTTTCCCTTTTTTTTCATTTCATTCATCATTAAAAGCTAGTTGGGGTTGCGGGTTTCGAATCTCCGCCTTCCTGCGGTTGTCGGTTCGGATCTCCGCTGGGCTGTAAAGCTTCTTTTGATGATGAATTAAAACAAAGGAAACATTTTTCAAACATATGCACTTAATATGGCACACATGACTCCCCCACCCCTCCCCCACCCACCCAGTCCCCAGCCCACCGACCTGGCATCGAACAGCGACAGCACTGGGTACAGGTAGGGCCGGCCACAGTACGTCCCCTCACACTCCACCGACGTGGAGTTGCTGAACAACTCGGAACCCTCTTTCCGCATCAAGGACACCCCGAGAGGTGATCTGATGGGCTGATCCAGATGGAGGAATCCCTCTTGATGACCTCCCCTGAGGGAGAATGGACTTGTCTGTCCACGTGCTGTGACACAGGTGAGGTGCAGTATGCAGGGGTGGGAATTGGTAAGCAAAAAAAGAAGAAAAAAAAAAGAAAGAAAGAAAGAAAAATCCCCTCCGCTGTCCCTTCACCAGTTACAGATGAAATCCAATAGGAATTCCTCCCCCTTGTTTTGACGTTGCTGTCTACGACCATTTCATGGGTTCTTGTTTTGTTTTGTTACGTAGCTCTTGCGCGACTGGATACCTGGTTAGCAAAATAGATGAATGCTTCTGGTTGAAAAAAAAAAAAAAAAATAATAACATCTTGGCGCTCAAGAAGTGGTGTAAGTGTTCATCAGCGATGCAGTGATATGGTGATGAAGGTGATTTGTGTCAGGGAGGAGTGGGTGAAAACAGTGATAGGGTGATGAAAGTGATTTGTGTCACAGAGGAGAAGGTGAAAACAGTGATAGGGTGATGATGGTGATTTGTGTCACAGAGGAGAGGGTGAAAACAGTGATAGGGTGATGATGGTGATTTGTGTCAGAGAGGAGTGGGTGAAAACAGTGATAGGGTGATGAAGGTGATTTGTGTCACAGAGGAGGGGGTGAAAACAGTGATAGGGTGATGAAAGTGATTTGCGTCACAGAGGAGAGGGTGAAAACAGTGATAGGGTGATGAAGGTGATTTGTGTCACAGAGGAGAGGGTGAAAACAGTGATAGGGTGATGAAGGTGATTTGTGTCTCGGAGGAGGGGGTGAAAACAGTGATAGGGTGATGAAGGTGAGTTGTGTCACAGAGGAGGGGGGAAAAAACAGTGATAGGGTGATGAAGGTGAGTTGTGTCAGGGAGGAGAGGGTGAAAACAGTGATGATGGTGATTTGTGTCAGGGAGAAGTGGGTGAACACAGTGATGATGGTGATTTGTGTCAGGAGGAGTGGGTGAACACAGTGATGATGGTGATTTGTGTCAGGGAGGAGGGGGTGAAAACAGTGATAGGGTGATGAAGTGATTTGTGTCACAGACGAGTAGGTGAAAACAGTGATAGGGTGATGATGGTGATTTGTGTCAGGGAGGAGAGGGTGAAAACAGTGATAGGGTGATGATGGTGATTTGTGTCAGAGAGGAGAGGGTGAAAACAGTGATAGGGTGATGATGGTGATTTGTGTCAGAGAGGAGAGGGTGAAAACAGTGATAGGGTGATTTGTGTCACACAGAGGAGAGGGTGAAAACACAGTGATAGGGTGATGAAGGTGATTCGTTTCAGGGAGGAGTTGGTGAAAATGGAGGATCTGGTCAGAGTTTGCCCTGACCTACATGTGATATTACCAAGAGGGAGGCTATTCATACATTACGTGTTGCTTTTGCGTGCGTGCGTGCGTGCGTGTGTGTGTGTGTGTGTGTGTGTGTGTGTGTGTGTGAGAGAGAGAGAGAGAGAGAGAGAGAGAGAGAGAGAGAGAGAATACAGACATAATTCTATAAAGATGACAACAAATACTCTGCAACTGCTAATAACAATTTAAATGTCTGTCAATTCCATGAGCAAAAGATTGATGCTCTACTCCTGTGGCGTTGTGTATGTGACCTGTGATGACAGCACTGAAGAACTGAGCCCACTCAGAATTCCACAGAAGCAGTCTGGTGGTAAGGCAAGGTCATGTTCCTTAAAGCCCAGCCAACTGCAAAGGGCCATATCAGGGCTGCCACCACGTGGAAGTCAACTCACAAGTCTTTCATTTACACACCTCTTTAAAATACATCTTCAAAAAACCCACCCCAAATTAGGTTAAAAATCTTTCCACTGTAAAAATCTCAGATCCCATGAAAAATGTTGATCTCTTTCAACAATTCAAAGATCGCATCAGGTGGAACCTCTCTGAACAAAGATCACATCAGGTGGAATCTCTCTGAACAAAGATCACATCAAGTGGAACATCTCTGAACAAAGATCGCATCAGGTGGAACCTCTCTGAACAAGGTTTTCATGGAATCTGCTGTAAAATGTTTGTGTCTCACATCATGCAAGTCCCAACACTCTAAAAGAATACGTTTCATTGTGCGTGGCGCATGACATGGAATGCACCACGGTGCTTCTTCACTCTTTAAAAGGTACAAATGAGTAAAATATAAACGGCCGGTGCGCAGCCAGCATAGAACCGTTTCTTCTTTGCGACCACCAGTGGTGGTTGACGGGAACTCTTTTAGGTTTGGACGGACCTGGAAAAGTTTGTTATCCGTCTGCGTATTCCCAGTCCTCCTGCCAGAGGTCTCTGACATAATCGTTAACTTTTGGCTTTTGATCTGTGTAGGGGCTAGACATGTTAGACAGCTTCCCTGTTGTGGGTGGCATTCTTGGCCAAACGATCAGCCGTTTCATTCCCTCCAATGCCAACATGACCGGGGACCACAAGGCTGAACAGTCCAGGGCTGGGCAGTGTCAGGGTGCACATGCAGGCATCAAATTCACAAGAGATGGTTCAGCGCACGAGTGTGATTCCGTTTCCTCCACCCTTGCCTCTTGATAAACTTATTTTTCATTGCCTCTGTGCAAGCGCGGGGCGCGTGCTTGTGGGCATGTGTGTGCCTGTGTACAAACCTGCATGAAAGAAGAAACGGAGCAAGCCAGCTGAGGTGAATTCGTTACCATCTTCAACTAAAACAAAACAGCACACACACAAAAACGCACAACAAACCCAGTCCTTCTTTACCAACTCCTTGACACGGGTGTCTCTGTGCGCAAAGATCCTTCCTTCGGTTTGTCAAGTTTACCAAGGGCACGCACACAGTGCAGCTCTTCAGCTCCACGTTTCCTACCTTCCACAGAGAAGAGGGGTCTGCAGCAAGTGACAACGACCTTGGGCAGAGCCAAATGCATCGATCAATGTTGTTACAAGACACACACACACCTTCATTTCAACGGGTACCAGTTCTCTGCCGCTAGTTCCTCACAGCAGAGAGGAGCCTGCGCTGAGAGAGAGATGGCTGGGACCAAGTCCATAATCCCCTGGTGACAGCAAGACACACAGAAACAGGACATCAGCATGCACCAGTCTTCTGCCCCCACCGGCCACTACTCACTGCGAAGAGCAGCCTCTGCTTGGAGGCCCCCTGGGAGCTGAAGGGAAAGCCGAGGGGGGTGAAGACGACCACCAGAACAGCCACAAGGCTGGCCAACAGCAGGCCGCGCACCACCCGCCCCATCCGCTGACTGAAGTACACCAGCCCCATCTGCCCACACACACACCATACACAGTTGCTTTGCCTTTTCCTCCATGTGGATGAGGGCAGCAGTCACATGTCAGTCACTGGCGGTGACCCTGGCCAGGGACAGCACTGCTTCACTCCTCAGGAACATGCCACAGTCCACGGATATTTCCAGTCATGGGGCATCAGGCACAATTCAAACTTAAACATACGTAAGACTGAATCTAATGAATGTTTAAAAAAAAAGGAAAGAACAAAAAGAAAACTGTCCTGTAAGGATCATTACCATTTAAAGAATTCCTCCACCTGAATCCGCTTCCTGAGGGTGACCCTTCATTTTTTTTTTTTTTTTCGCGCTGTCCCATCTTCTGTGCCACCTCAATGGTGGTGCACCCATGCCGCTCATTCCGGCACCCCGTCCACAGCCACAGCCTGGTCAGTCCCGCCACAGCCCCAGCACCGGTAATCCACAGGGAGCAGTCAATGTCAAGTCGTCAAGAGGCAACCCACCGGAGGAGACACTTCACTATTACCGAGTCACTTCGGTGGTGTTCAGTGGTGTCTGTTCTGATCTAACATACGCAGGACACCACCTACTAAGCCCCCTACTGACAACAATAATTGTTTAGTTGCAGACCCGGCGAAAGTGAGCTCTGCCCCTGGAGGGCGCCCCCCACGTCCATCCAATGACAGCCCCCATGGACTCGCCGATACCTATGAACATGACCGTATCAAACCAAGGCCACAGACATGGAGAGGACATCAAAACTGAAATTACCATGAGAGCAGGGCATGAAGGGCCACAGAATTTGAGACTTTTTTTATACTGATCGATGAGGATGATGACGATAATGCTATGGATTTCCATTCCTGTCTGAGACTGCAGGGCTGTTTTTTTACGCTTCCTGTCATAATATATCCTTGCGCCAACCAGGCCCGAGAGATACAGACACCTGCAGTGTTGGTCACAAATTTGAGCAACACTCTCAGAGACACATCCATTAAGCGGATGAAACTCGACTG
>JADBJO010004536.1:97500-107500 GCA_016801955.1 Conus betulinus
CCAGCTATCACCTCCAAAGCTGACAGCGAATCAGACAAAATCAGAAGATCAGACCAAATCAGAAAGTCCTAGTTTGTAGACTAAGAGATTCCAGAGTAAAGAGAAGCATCCGAGGGAATATGTTCTAATACTATTTGAGAAGGAGCGCCAGGGCAATAGGCTTCACAGGTCACTCCATCTTCAGACTTTGAACCATCAGTAAATACACAATTCCTAGATCAACACCTGCATTTTGCGCATGAGGCTGCATACGAAGTCCAAACGGGAGTACAGCTGGGATTTTTACTGAATTTACTTTGAAACTGAAGAGAAGACGGCGATGGAGTCATCATACTAAATACATCAACTGTCTGGACCTCAGGAGGCCTAGGCCTGGACTATGCATTCCTTGTGTGTTCTGGTGTGGTCGTCTTTCTATGTATTCCTTGTGTTTTGGTATGGCCGCCTTTCTGTGTATTCCTTGTGTTTTTGGTGTGGTTGTCTTTCTATGTATTTCTTGTGTTTTGGTGTGGTCGTCTTTTTATGTATTCCTTGTATTTTGGTATGGTCGCCTTTCTGTGTATTCCCTGTGTTTTGGTGTAAACATCTGTGTATTCCTTGTGTTTTGCTGTGGTCATCTGTGTATTCCTTGTGTTTTGGTGTGGTCAACTTTCTATGTATTCCTTGTGTTTTGGTGTGGTCAACTTTCTATGTATTCCTTGTGTTTTGGTGTGGTCCTCTTTCTATGTATTCCTTGTGTTTTGGTGTGGTGCTCTTTCTATGTATTCTTTTTGTGTTTTGGTGTGGTCCTCTTTCTATATATTCCTTGTGTTTTGGTGTGGTCATCTTTCCATGTATTCCTTGTGTTTTTGGTGTGGTCGTCTTTCTATGTATTCTGGTCATCTTTCTATGTATTCCTTGTGTTTGGTGTGGACGTCTTCTATGTATTCCTTGTGTTTGGTGTGGTCGTCTTTCTATGTATTCCTTGTGTTTGGTGTGGTTGTCTTTCTATGTACTGCTTGTGTTTGGTGTGGTCGTCTTTCTATGTATTGCTTGTGTTTGGCGTGGTCGTCTTTCTATGTATTCCTTGTTTTTGAGGTGGTCGTCTTTCTATGTATTCCTTGTGTTTGGTGTGGTCGTCGTCTTTCTATGTATTCTTTGTGTTTGGTGTGGTCGTCTTTCTATGTATTGCTTGTGTTTGGCGTGGTCGTCTTTCTATGTATTCCTTCTTTTTGGTGGTCATCTTTCTATGTATTCCTTGTGTTTGATGTGGTCATCTTTCTATGTATTCCTTGTGTTTTGGTGGTGTGCTTGTCTTTCTATGTATGCACTGTACCAAAAGACAGGTGGTGGTGGTGTTGGTGGGGGGGGGGGGGAGGGGGGGGGGTGGGGGACAGACTGAGAAAAAGATGGCAGGGTGGCATTCAGGACTGGGCAGGCCCTGATGCCAGAGAGGAGGAGAGGGCAGGCGAGGGTGGAGAGGGGCCAACAGTTCAAGCGGAGGTGCCCCAACCACTTTACGGTTGAACGTCTAACGATGATGACAGAAAGCTCTTCTGTCCTGGTGTTTTCTCCACAGCACAGGTGGAGCAGCTCAGGTCGCGGTTCCATCACCGACTGTTTTGGTATGAAGTGTGGCTTCACTCTGTGCTCACCAGAACAATGAAGCCACACATTTCCGTTCAGGGGGTATGAAAAACGGTTTCGCAAAAACTGAGATTGCGAACAATAATCACACACTCTCAAGTGTCCTCATAACGAAAAGAATCTACTTTTCTCAGAAGCAGAAAACTTTTTTTTTTTTCCCTTTTTTTTTCCCCCCTGTGTAGCTTTGTTTTTTCAAAAAAAACGCCCAGCAACAAATACCTCAGCTTTCTATCGCATGCATTCTTTTGACAAAAACGCCCAGTAACAAATACCTGAGCTTTCTGTTGCATGCATTCTTTTGATAAAGAAACAATAACAAAAAATAAAAAGAGGGGAGGTGGGGCGGGACTTTGGACAAAAACAAACATGATTTATTGCAAAGGAAAGTAATCCAAAGAAAACGAGACTGAAGGACAAAAGCTGGTGTGACCCACAAACAAACAGACCAATGACAGAACCCGGGCACAGAACGGGAAAAGCCCAAATTAAAGGCCCATCAGACCCATGAAATAGGGATAGGGGTGCACAGCTGAACAACTGCCGCTTCAATGAGGAGAGTGTCTGTGACAGCCCCAACATAAAACCATCAGGTGACTGAGGACAAAGCAGAGAGAGAGAGACCATTACAGCTTTTTTGCCCCGACACCAACTTGGTCAGGGATAGAAGAACAAAACACCTCTCCCTCTCTGGATGCTGACGTATGTGTGTCTGCCCATGATCGTCCTCTTCATAGTCTCAAGTCAAAAGACAAATGTGTACAACCAGTTCTGATAGTGAGAGCCTGAGATGAACATGTAACTACCCTTTTCTTACAGACCATAGCTGATAGCGCCATACCTGAACCAGCTGAAAACATCTCAGGGTTAGAACACTTTTCATTTGCTTAATTAAGATTAGGAAGTTTCGCCTTTGAAGATCCACAGAGTATGTTTCGGAGAAAACGCTTGTGAAAAGAGATTCGACTGCCTTTACGTCAATTCCACGCAGAAACAGAGGTTCACTTCATCCTCTCTTGTCCAAGACATCAGGAAATTAGCCAGTTGTACATCACAAAAAAAAGTATTTCAATAACCCTTCAAGCTTTAAACTTTCCATTTCTTCTTGCAAATAATGACAAATCTACACAAATCAAACTTGCAACACATACTTATAAAGCCTTTGAGATTAGAAACGGATAACTGAAGAATAATAATGTAGTTACGACCTATATGCTTCTGTTGATATGGGTCCATGGCCGAATCAATAACACTGGCAGTGTCGGTGTCAGTGTCTTACACACCAATGTATTCATCTGTACATGCGAGTGTGCCTCCCCCTTCCCCCATTCCAACAGACCGTGGCGCCTACCGTAGCTGTTGCTGAGGGCTTTCCTCACCCCGATCACCACCACCCGCCCACCACGGCCCAGTTCAGCAGCACGGCCAGGCGCTGAGGGTAGGCCACCATGAAGAAGCCCAGGAAGTCAAAGAACACCAGGCTGCCGTGGCGATAGTGGCCAGGCTCCACCAGGTAGGGGCTGGACACCAGCGCCTGGACCAGGGCCAAAATGTTGTTACCTGCCCACGCACAACAATCAACAACGCTGTCAGCTGGACACCAGCGCCTGGACCAGGGCCAAAATGTTGTTACCTGCTCACGCATAATGACCAGCAACGCTGTCACCTGCACGTCCCGGGAAAAAACTGTCACAAAGCTGTTGCTGCACACTGAGGAAAAAAAAAAAAAAAGAAGCCTGTGCATTTGTGAAAAAAAAACAATGAAAAAAAATACACAGTAACATGCACAATGAGAGAGCAAAAAAAATGTTGTAATCTATACATTTTAGTCAAATACACTTGCATGTGTATATCTGTGTGCATGCGTGCGTGCATGTGTGTGTGCGCATGTGTATATATGCGTCAGCAGAAATGTTCTCACGTTAAATTCAAAATGTTAGTCTTGTTACCATATCCCTGCAGGACAAAAAAAAGAAAAAAAAAAAACTGTCTAACAGCTGTAAAATGCCTGAACATGTGAACAGGCATTTTACAGCTGTTCGTCACAGTTTTTCTTTTCTTTTTTTCTTTTTTTTTTTGGGGGGGGGAGCGGACCTTTAGCAATAGTTTTTCAAATTTGTTTGAACACACACAGACCTACTAAATCCTTAATGAACAAAACCAACATCTGTGAGGGTGGAGAGAGAAGAAGCCACAGGAGGGTCCAGGTTCAAAGGGTATGGGTCTGGGAACTCCGGGAACAAAGCCTGACAACAGTGACAACTGCAGCCTCCAAAGAGGACAGGTTAGGACTAGGACGGAGCCTTTCCTACATACACCGCAACTCTTCCACTTGTCACTTACCCCACACTACCCTAACTTTATTCCCGTCTTTGAAAAAACAAACAATAGAAAAGCCTGCTTAACAGTGAACTGAAGATACAAACAAACGAAAGGTTAAAGCTATACACTTCCGCTTCCAACAATATAATAAACTAAAGCTGATGACAATCTCCATGACTTTGAGCAAATGGGTGATGAAAGGTTAAAGATTCGCTTCCGCTACAAATAGTATAATTAAGTTGATGACAATCTCCATGATTCTGACCAAATGGGTGATCACAGGTTAAACATTTGCTTCCGCTTCCAATAGTATAATTAAGTTGATTACAATCTCCATGATTTTGAGCAAACGGGTGATGAAAGGTAAATCAAGCTGATGACAATCTCCGTGATTTTGAGGAAACAGGTGATGACAGCTACGCAGGTGGCTAGGATGGAGATAGTTCAGTGAAACTCTGAAAACATAGACACTCTTGTGCATACACTGTCATTCTTACATTGGAATGTGTGTGGTCTCTATTAATTATTTATCGAAAATGAACAATACATATTTTATGGTTATAATCTAACAGAGAACACAACCATTTCAAACTGTGCTACCCTGGTTTGATGTCGTGTTTCTGTTTGTCTCGTTTCACTGTCTTCATCATTTTATTTCAGGTTACTGTGCAGGAGAAAAAAAAAAAAAAAAAAGATAACAATAATGTAATAATAATGTTTATTTCTATAGCACGTATTACATAAAAATGCTGAACAGCGCTTTACATTTCAAAAACGAGCAAACGGTAAAAATAGGAATTATAAAAGTCATGCACATTGAAAAAAACACAAAGCCTCGAGACATCCAATACTAAAACAAATCACACTGCCTTCACAATGAAGACATTGTATAATGAAAATTACAATAATATTCAAAAACAAATCACATAAGAAATTTCACAAAAAGAATCCCTCTCATAAATCCTCTAAACACTGATACACAGCCTGTGTGTGCATGCTCTATGATCCATGAATGACAGCATGCGTACACTGTTCAATGCGTGAACAGTCAACACCTTCCAGACAAGTATGAAATCTTACCATGTCCCACAATTGGTCATCTTTAATATACCAGCTTCAACTGAATTCGTGGAAAACCAAAATTTTCCTGGAAATGTGGCATGCGATTGTGTAAGCCTTCTATCAGTGGACCATATTCTTTTTCACTGTTCAATATCAATATATAGAGAATCGAACATAAATGTGACTGTACATGATTCTATCAAAACAATAACCCATGAACTAGAAATTGTGCAAATCGCAAAAGCGCTTTCCGTGCATCAAGTTAATAAAAAAAATTTTTTTTAAATGCTCCCCTTTTCCTTGCTGGGTGATTTTTCTTTTCTTCTTTTTTATCTGTTTAAGTCTAATATCACCAAGTATGAACAGACTCTAAATGAAAAATCTCACTCACTGACTCACACCGAAGGCTGTGTATGACGACCCCAGAGAGGGCCATGCGTGGCACCTACCTGTACACTGTGTATGATGACCCCAGAGAGGGCCATGTGTGGCACCTACCTCAACACTGTATCATGACCCCAGAGAGGGCCATGTGTGGCACCTACCTGTATGATGAAGGCTGTGTATGACGACCCCAGAGAGGGCCATGTGTGGCACCTACCTGTATGATGAAGGCTGTGTATGACAACCCCAGAGAGGGCCATGTGTGGCACCTACTTGTACACTGTGTATGACCTCAGTGAGGACAATGCGTGGCACCTACCTGTACGCTGTGTATGACCTCAGGGAGGGCAATGCGTGGCACCTACCTGTACGCTGTGTATGACCTCAGGGAGGGCAATGCGTGGCACCTACCTGTACACTGTGTATGACCTCAGCGAGGGCAATGCGAGGCACCTACCTGTACGCTGAAGGCAGCCTGGCTCCACAAAGCGGGGCAGATCGTTGACGGTGTGGTACACATAGCCGTTCCGGATGTGCGCCAGATCCAAACCTAGAGGGGTGGCAGGGCAAGGAGGGGACACAAGGACACAGAGCATCAGCTCACTGCAGGCTTATGTCCTGTGTATGTACGTGAGTGTGGGCGTGTGAATGTGTACGAGTACTTTGTGTGCACACAAGGATATATGCACCTGTGTGTGTGGATATGCACGCTAGTACTACACTTTATTAAAACTTATGAATCAAGGGATATAACTATCTGCGCATACTTGTTGGTACTTCAAAGTGATTTTATAGTGTTTTTGATTTTTTTTTTTCTTGTTTGTTTTTTTTTTTTCAATAAGTCAAGGGGATAGAACCACTCGAAGCAAAGAAAATTATTCAAATTTTATATCTGTGGCTTAATTAGGAGCAAAGTAATGAAATTTCCAACGATTTAACAGTCAAAATTCCCCTTAAGGATCATGTTTGGAGGTCTGTAACTCAACCATCTGGCTGGTGACATTTCTGAAACTACAGGTGATTCACCCACTGATGTCAACTACTTGCAATATACACTGAATTTTTTCAAACCTGAGGCTCATATACAGTCTGAATACCACACATTTAAAAAATGCTAAAAATCTTTTATTTTGACTTGTTTTTTGCTCACATCAGCAACCAAAACAAATAGTAAAATGACATCTCTCTGCTTTCAATCGACATACAGGCATGTAACTTATATCAAAATGATCATCAGGATGACAAGGTCTATCTCACAAGAAGACATTTGAACATGTCAACACAACTGAACACCCCCATTCCATCTCCAAACCATCCCCACCCCTCTACCCTTTTTTTTTTACCTAACTTCCTTTGTGTCATGTAAACATTATGCACATGAATTAAATACCTCTGTTTGGTATGACCTTATGAAGGCATGTGATTGACATTTGCTTCAAAAGTAATGCTCAGAAGACTTCACTAAAAAGAAACAACAAATTTGTGTGCCTGCCCCCCCCCCCCCCCCCCACCATTCCCTCCCCACTCCTCTCCCTCCCCCCTTTCCTCTGCTCCACCCTAATTCTCCAGTAACTATGCCTTCCATGTATTAGTGAAATTTATATCAAAATTTATTGCCAGGAAATATTGAATACAACAATATCATTACAAAACAACTACAAAACAAATACACTCACCCCTGAACCCCTTATCAGCAGGAACTGAACAGACAAATTTAAAAAGTTTACTTAGTTGAAGTTCAAAGTATTGCGTGAGTGTATAATTATTTTGAAATTTAATATAAAAAGTTTAAGAATTATTGTTTATTCTGAACTTTTCAATCAATACCGACACTGAAATTACACAGGAGTGACTCCTCTTTCTAATTCCAACTAGCATACTATATTTAGAATTGATTGATATCCCAACAAGCACGGCGCAGAAAAACCAAAGGAGATGACAGGCGCGAGATGTGCGCGCGGCAGCCAAGGCTTGCAGCTAATCAGCAAACAGCGCCAACTTTCAACACACGCTGACGCACAATCACCATCAACAGTACAAAAGACAGTGTATGGAAATGAAAGATAAAGAACTGATTTCGCCAGGTGTAGTTTCATTTATTTCTTAATTAATTTACAAACATTTGTACAAAATAACAGTGGAATGTGGGTCAACGGCCCACTGCCTAATAGTCATGGACGGAAGGTTTTTGTGGAACTGGCCATCGTTACAGTGGGCTTAATTACCTAAACTGGAAATCAACTTTGCAACAGTTTGTTAGCGGTGATGCAGAAGAGCATCAAGTTTCTCGGATACTTGTTTTTTTTTTCCTGTCCCATCCTCTGTGCCACCTCAGTGGCAGTGCATCCACGCCGCTCATTCCGACACCCCGTCCTCAGCCACAGCCCGGTCAGTCCCACTGCAACCCCAACACTGGCAATCCGCATGGAGCAGTCAATTCAGGTCGTCAAGAGGCAACCACAGGAGGAGATACTGCACTGCTGCCAAGTCACTTCCATGGTGTTCAGCAGTGCCTGTTCTATCCAACATATGCAGGACACCACCTACTAAGCCCCCTACTGACGACAATAACTGCTTAGTCCACGGAGCCGGTGTGAGTGAGTTCTCCCTCCGGAAGGCGCCACCATGTCCCTCCAACGACAGCCCCCATGACCTCACCAATACCAGTGACCCCGACGGAACCAAACCAAGGCCGCAGACATCTAGAGGACATCAAAACTGAGGTCATCATGAGAGCAGGGCATGAAGGGCCACAGAATCTGATATTTTTTTTTTTAGTTTGATCGATGAGGATGAGGATGATGAAGAGGATGCTATGGATTTCCATTCCTATCTAAGACTGCATGACAGGGCTGTTCTCTATGTTTCCTTTCATAATATATCCCGGCATCAACCAGGCCCAAGAGATACAGACACCTGCAGTGTTGGTCAGTAAATTTGAGCAACACTCTCAAATATGCATCCATTAAGTGGATGAAACACAACTGTGTGGTCCCAGTCTTCCCAACTGAGCTTGTAGCAAACTCAACTCTTGGTAGGAGCCGGTCAGGACAGAAAACTCCCACACGACTCTAATGGAAATCGAACCCACGACCTCCCAGCCAGGAGTCCGTGACGCTAACCACTTCGCCACGGTGGCTGGTCACAGCATACCCTTCACTCTGACAATTTCTACACATTGATCGAGTGTTGGGATTTGCACGATGTGAGACACAAACATTTTACAGCAGATTCCATGAAAACCTTGTTCAGAGATGTTCCGCCTGACGCGATCTTTGAGTTCTTGAAAGAGGTTAACATTTTTCATCGGATCTGAGATTTTACAGTGGAAGATTTTTAACAAAGTTTTGGATGAGATTTTAGACGATGTCTTTTAAAGAATTGTGTGGATGAATGACCTGTGAGTTGATTTTAACGTGGTGACAGCCCTGATATGGCCCTTTGCGGTCAGCTGGGCTATAAAGCAACATTATCTTATCTTCTACACATTGATCACACAATTCATTTCGGATTTCCAACAGAAAAGAATTCTGACACCAGCGTCACTGCTGATCCTACCTGGAATTTTCCCGTAGTCCCGGAAGATGCGGAAGTCCGTGTCAGACGGCACCAGCCCAGCCTGGAAGATCTCCTGCCCAATGACGGAGGAGTGGGGGTGTGGGGCGGCGCTGATGTAGGTCTCAATCAGCCATGGGTGGTCAGGGCCTGTGGTCAGCCAACAAGTCAACTGACTTTACACGGTGCAGGGAGGTGGGGGGGGGGGGGGGGGGGGGGGGGGGGGGGGAGGAGGGCAATCAAAATCAAACCCCATTTACCTAACATGGGTCATGATACCTGTCTCGTTTATGGCACATGTTTTTCTTCCCCTTTCCTCTGTATCTGAAATGGTGCTCAGGAAGAAATCTTTAAGTATCTGTACTGAAAGAACGGAACTGCTGTGCTGTGCTGTGCATGCTTCTGGCATAGTTTCAGGAGGAAACTGAAGTTTGTTTGTTTTTTTCTCCCCTGAACTACATGCTAGCCTCGAGAGAGAGAGAGAGAGAGAGAGAGAGAGAGAGAGAGAGAGAGAGAGAGAGAGAGAGAGAGAGAGAGAGAGAAAGAGACAGAAAGAGGAAAGAGACAAAGAGAGATGGGGGAGAGAGAAAAAGACATGAGATAGAGACAGAAAGAGAAGAGAAAGAGGGAGAGAGACAGACAGACAGACTGAAAAAGGCAGACGACAGACGGACATACAGACAGACAAAAATAGAGAGAGGAGGAGGAGGGAGGGAGGGACAGAGAGAAAAAAGAAAGAGAGAGACAGTCACACAAGACCGTCAGACAAGACACAGAAAGAGAGAAAATGACAAAGACACAACTGAGAGAGAGAGAGAGAGAGAGAGAGAGAGAGAGAGAGAGAGAGAGAGAGAGAGAGAGAGAGAGAGAGACACACAGAGACAGAGAGACTGAGACAGACAGAGAGAGAGAGACAGAGACTGAGAGAGAGAGACAGACAGACAGACAGAGACAGATACAGAGAGAGAGAGAGAGAGAGCAATCACATCACTGGGAAAAGGAATCCTATGCTATCACAGGGGAACTAAGTCGTGTTATAACAGCCATGTGCCTA
>JADBJO010004536.1:115000-140000 GCA_016801955.1 Conus betulinus
ACGACAGATACAACACCAGAGGCCACAGCAGGAAGCTTGTAAAGCATAGATCCCGCCTATAAGTTCGGAATTCATTCTTTTCCAAAAGAGTGGTGTCGACTTGGAACAGCCTACCAGAGTCAGTTGTGCCCACACCCAGCATTACCGCGCTTAAAAACTGACTTGACGTCCTCTAGGCCAAACACCCTGCACTGTATAACCTGTACTGCTATCAGTTGATCTTGCAAGTGCAAGCAGCTGTAGATAGGGACAACACATGGGCCGGTGAACTGACCTGCAACCACAGGTCTCAAACACCGACAACATCAAGTATCACGCATCAAGGACATCTCATACTAACCTGGACTGGACACAACGGTATCGTAGTGGCAGTTGACCAATAAACTGTGAGTGAGTTCTTGCGGGCCAATTCTGACGACAATGTTCTTCTGATTTTCATAGACGCTGGCAAACGATCCTATGCCAATGGCTTCAAAATTCATGATGAACGTCCCACTGACCGTTTGAACATCTAATTCCACTGTGTGCACACTGCTCGTAGCAGATGCGATCTTAGAAATCTCGCCAACAACGTAGTCGGCAGCAGCTTTGCTGCTCTTGCTGCCTGCCACTCGTGGCCCAAGATTTGTGATTTCAGTCAAATGTTTGTGGGCCCTTGTTTTCCACAAAGTCCGTCAACTTCGTTGAGCCGATGTCGGCTGGCTGCGGGAAATGAGAAACACAAAATTGGACGAATAACCATGCCGCCCCGTACACAGCAGCAAGCGATAGAAACAGAGTCAGTCCATCAATATGATCTACCGGTTTACTCTTTTCAGAATGGGATGTTTCCTCTGCATCTTTGATGTATGAGCGACCATCGTTGTTTCGTTTTCGCAATGTCGGCTCCATTCTGACTCTCTGAACTTCGGCTGCGAGTCAACCGGCCCAACTCCGCAATGAAGAAGAGTGATCTCCCTCGATAGGGGGGGGGGGGGGGGGGGGGGGGGGGGCGGAGGAAGGTCAGGTCAGGTCAGGTCAGGTCAGGCAATTGGACGACCAGAGGCCTCGCAGCCTCGTAACGCGACCTTCTTTTTGAAAAAAGCAAAAGGGAAAAGAAAAGAAAACTGAAGCTTAGGTCAGTGACCTGTTTTGACGCAAACACTGCACAATTAAAACCAACATTTTTAAATAACTGGATGATTTTCGGACTGAGTCTCTTTGGAAGATATTTGGTATCCAATTATGTTACGAAAGAAAGAAGAGACGTATAATTATAACAGACAGATATCCTGGTGTGTGTGTGTGTGTGTGTGTGTGACTCAGACTCGGACTTGTACCTTCCGGAAAGGTTCCGACGTAGCCTACAAGGTGATAACACAGCGATAATGGTTGAGTTTTACGTCCTCATAGCGAAAGCTTTTAGGGACGTGTTTTTCATTCACGGTAGTCTTTCAACTCAAAGTCCATTAGAGAAGTTGGAAATGAAATGAGGCAGGGAACAGTAAACAATAAACAGTAAACAAGTGGGGGTAGTCTTTGCTCCCATAAGGAACCTAACACAGAGTAACTTTTATTCAAGACTGGCACAGCCTTTAGATTGCTCGTCTTTGTATTTGTCTGACTTTATTCAAGTTTAAAAGGCTGTGCCAGTCTTGAATAAAAGTTACTCTGTGTTAGGTTTCCTTATGGGAGCAAAGACTACCCCACTTGTTTACCATTAGAGAAGGTTTTATAGAGGCTAGTGGCCTGAATTTTCGCTTGCTTGGCGGGTATCAGCGTTTTATGCTCTTTGCACAGACAGTAGGCTACTTGTGGCTCGCTCGCATATGTTATTATTATTATTATTATTATTATTATTATTACTATTATTATGATGAATACTTATATAACGCCTATCCTCGGCTAGAGACCAGGCTCCAAGCGCTTTACTATCCACTTTTTTTTTTCTTTTTTTTTTGTGGCATTAGTTATTGGATCAATGGAGCACCTTATAACGGCGATTTTCTACTTTTCTTCTTCTTCTCTTCTTCCCTAAGGCCAAAATCCACCTCTTCATTTTTTGGTGCTTCACACTGTCCTCTTCATCTGAAAAAAAAAGCGAAAAAAAAAGCGGAAAAAAATAACAATGTCCACAACTAAGGGGCTTTTTTTTTCCCCAACCAGTCTCTTATACACCATGCATAGTTTGTGTGTTCTCTTACAAATGGACATGTTTTGCAGATGTTAGTGTTTTGGCGTTTGATACAAAGTGTCTGGGTTTGTTGATGTTCTAATGTGTGGTGAACTGGCACACTCATCCTGATAATGTGTTGCATATACAAAGGAAACAGCATATACGAAACAAAAAACGTAATCATTTTCGGTTTTTCATTTTGTGTTACTCTCTCTCTCTCTCTCAAATATGTTAACACTGGTAGTTATACGTTGAATGCACAGTACCAAAGCAGACTTTAAGCGTTAGCAACCAATTCCGTATGTGCACACGCATGAAATGATATTGTTAGTCCAATTGCCTGTTTTCCTCTCCATCCCTCTACCCAAGCGCGTGAGCACTCCTGACGTCACACCACTACTACCGCCCGCCACCACCACCCACCCCAACCCCCCCTCCCCCACCCCACAATCCACATTCATTTACACAACGGACTGCCTACCTGGGTAGAGCCGACCAAAGAGCTGCCAGCTGGCGCGCTTCATTCAGTCGTTTCCCGTGTCATCCAGTCAATATCGTTCACTCAATTTCCTTACTTCCTTCATTCTTTCCATTTCTCACGCAGGGTGCATGCTATGTGTAACGTGTCATCCATACCACGGCCAAACTGGCCATCTCTTCCGAAAGTTTATGATGGGATTTGAAGTGTGTGCAAGATGTTATGCGTGCATTCACACACGGAACTTTAGTTTTATGGTCTCATTCGAAGGAGGACTGTGTGGGAAATGGAGACAGAACCAATGTTAACTTCGAGGGGAAAACCCCCCTGTACTGAAACGGCCCGGCGAAGATTCAAACCCGCAATCCCAGGATCACCAAGAGTACGAGTCCGGCGCTCTACCACTGAGCTATTCTGGACCCATGTTAATAACAATGGCTAAGAGTGTGTGTGTGTGTGTGTGTGTGTGTGTGTGTGTGTGTGTGTGAGCGCGTGCACGCACACATGCTTCTGTACACAAACGCTTTTGTGCGAGTGTGTTCGTCAGTGTGTGTAATTGATGTGTGTGTGTGCGCGCGCGCGCGCGCGTGCGTGCGTGCGCGCACGCGCGCGTGTGTGTGTGTGTGTGTGTTTGTGTGTGTGTCTGTGTGTGCGCGTGCATTCGTGCGTGTGTGTGTATTGGGAGAGGGGTGGGAAGGAACATTTAATTGCAATTATTATTTTTTTTTTCTCTACAGATCTGTTCGCGCATCCATCTTACATCTATCAGGTGACGCACTGTTGATCAACCATGAAAGAAACAGACAGTGGGGCCCACTGCAGATTCATGACGACCTCAGCTTGGTCACCGTGGACTTTGGATGCATGTGGATTGGGGGTGTGCTGGTGTTGATAATGAAGAGAGCGAGGAGGCGGTCTTGTGGGGCAGCCTGTTGGTGAGTTCTTCGTGTCTAGTGGAAACGGACAGGCCTCAGGTGATAAGACACACAGGTTCACAACCACGGGGCTCCCTAGTACCTTCTTCAGAGCACAAGCAGATTTTATAGTGATGTATCAGTCGTCCTCAACGCGTAAGCTCAGCTGGGAACACAGGAGAGAGAGAGAGAGAGAGAGAGAGAGAGAGAGAGAGAGAGAGAGAGAGAGAGAGAGAGACACACACACACACACACACAGAGCGAGAGACAGACAGACAGACAGCGAACAGACAGATTGAGAGAGAGAGAGAGAGAGAGAGAGAGAGAGAGAGAGAGAGAGAGAGACAGAGCTTAATGACAAACGGCAAAGGCAAACAAGACAGGTGCCTTTTAAAAAAGTTTTTTTTTTTTAACTGATAAAATATTCATGACAACCTCAGAGGGCGCTATGATCAAGGATCATGTCATAGTCTGACAGACCATTCATGTGTGACAGACCGTTCATGTGAACAGTAAAGTGGCCCACCATCAACCCTGACACACATGGGAACAAACTGCTATGGACAGGGCTGGATGGCACGGCTCGACCCGCAAAGGCACAGGTCGTCGGAAGAAAGGACAGCTGCAGTGCACACAGGAAGAGAGACAGGCAAGGAAAGCTGGCTGATACTCCTGCAGACACCCCCTGTATAGACAGGCCAGGATTAATCTACCTGCCAAACAAAGGGAGTGGAATTTTGTGTGTATGACCTTTTTTTGTCCCGCTATTAAGGCAGCCATACTCCAACTTCGGGAAGGTGTATGCTATGTGTACCGTGTCATCGATACCAGCGGCCAAAGTGCCCTTCTCTTCCAAAAGTTGGTGATGGGATTTGAAGATGTTATGCATACGTTCACACACGGAACCTCAGTTTATAGTCTCATTCAAAGGACTGTATGGGAAACGGAGTCCGAACCAATGTTAACTCCGAGGGCAAAATTCCCTTGCACCGAAACGGCCCAGCAGAGATTCAAACCCACGACCCCAGGATCACCAAGACTACGAGTCTGGCGCTCTACCACTGAGCTATTCTGGCCCCTACTTTTAGTATTTGAGTGCCAAGTGGGTGTGGGGGGGGGTGGGGGGGGGGGGGGGGGGGGGGGAAGGAAGAAGTGGAAGGCAGTCTGCACTCAAGACTGGCTGATAAACTTCAGTTGACATAAAGCCAGCCATAAAACGCTGACTCTGCATTGTAAATAATGTCATTTCAATTCAGTACCAGCTTTTTCTTTCTTTTCTTTTTTTTATCGTTATTCATCAACAGACTGATACGATATCTTCAATTCAGATTAACTCTCCCCCCTTCTTTTCCTAGAACATTTTGGACGCACAAGATGCAAACAGAAGAAAGTTAAAAAAAAAAAAAAAATACACACATGTATACAGACACAGACACAAACAAACAAAAACCCCCCTCAGGCAATATGTATTTTATTTCCTCCACACATCTTCAAACAAACACAAAATCGCTCCGTTTCCTCTTCTTCTCAAAAACTTATGCGACTTGGAAGCAGAATTTTCTAAGAAAAAATCATTCAAGGATAGGTACATTAATTATATGATTTCCTTTGGAAGTCAGAGACCTATCACAATGTGTATTCAAATGAGAAAATGGTCTCTATCAGGTAGCAACCAGAATTGTTTCAACTTTATTTTAACCAAAAAAAAAAATGCATGTCAATAGAGACATAACCAAACGGAATTCCTTTGAACTTCATTTACAAAAACAGATACATACGTCAATAAAGACGATCGACAGGCAAAAAATACACATACACAAAATAGCAATGTAAGTAGTCTGTATGAGTAGTTTGAAAGCAAAACGCTACCCTACCTTGACAATTTCTGGATCATGAAAACAAAATATGTATGATTGCTGGCAGCTTCAAATAATAATGAAAGCCGATGTCACAGAAAAGATTACAGACACAAAAAAACAAAAAACAGACAAAATGTGCTTCAACATCTCATGCATGGTCATAATGAGACAGGGAGAAACAGAAAAACAGAAAGAGACAGAGGAGGGGGGGATGAGAGAGAGAGAGAGAGAGAGAGAGAGAGAGAGAGAGAGAGAGAGAGAGAGAGAGAGAGAGAGAGAGAGAGTGAATTAGAGATTCAAACCCACAAATCACCTGACTGAGGCATAGTCTTATTAAATTACGACTTGTAAATACACTCTTTGCCTACAATTCAGAGAGAGAGGCAGAGAGGGAGAGACAGACAGAAAGACAGATAGACAGAGAATGAGAGAGACAGACAGACAGACAGAGAGAGAGAGCGACAGACTGATAGACAAAGAGAAAGAGAGAGAGAGACTGACAGAGAAAGAGAGAGAGAGAGAGAGAGAGAGAGAGAGAGAGAGAGAGAGAGAGAAAGAGAGATAGACAGGAGGGAAGGAGAGACCGATTCAGGGACTCCAACTCACGTTTACCCCTGAGAGGAGATAGACACAGCCTTATGAGTCATGACTTGTGCACACATTCTTTGCCAACCATTCCTAGACAACAGCAGCATCAGCAACCTCTCCCTGCTGACGGCATGGGACGGACTGGATGCCTCACATGCCCCTTCACTGCCAGAACCACCAGGGAGAGACGATACCCAGCATGAAGAAGACAGGGACAAGACACGTCAGTCATGCCGCGATAGGACCAGCATGGCCCTACAGCAGAACCCTACAGACATCGACCACCTCTGAAAACTCTTCCAGACAGGTTTTGAAAAAGAAACGGAATTAGTTGCACCAGACAAACAGGTTACAGGACCAAACACAACGCATTTCAACCTCTTGGGTCTTCTTCAGGCAAAAACAAGCCACATTTAGGACAGTGAAAACAAAGAACGAGCAATCACTTATCTTCTCATCTTCGGCACGAAATGGGAGTTGGGTGTTGATCCACTGAACATGAGAAGATAAGTGGTTGTTTGCTCTTCGTTTTCACTGTCCTAAATGTGCCTTGTTTTTGCCTGAAGAACATCCAAGAGGTCGAAATGCATTTGTGTTTTGTCCTGTAATCTGTTTGCCTGTATCGTCTGGCGGAACTAACAGTAACACAGTTTCTTTTTTAAAATGTGCTTCAATTTCCGCCCTCAGTCATCTCATTTTGAAGCCCTCTTTCAGACAGGGTCTTCTCAGGCAGGGGTTCTGTGGTGGGAGATCCATCTAGCACAGATGCATTAAAAAAAAAAAGTCATGGCAGAGAAGTTTGTTTTTTTTTTCAACAAAATTTCTTATAAAGGGAAACTTGGTTTGAGGTTTCCCTGTGGAATGAGACGCTGCAAGGAAAAAAAATTTGCCAACCTTCAAACAGTTGACACAACAAATGAAAAAAAAAAAAAAAAAAGCTGAATTTAACATTCAAATACAACGTTAAACAGTGTAATAATAATAACATTCAAATCTAGTGTCAACAAAAAAAGTACATCATAATATTAGTGTAACACTCCCTTCACATTTAGATATGCAGGCAACGGCTTATTTCTGTCAACATCTAGGCAAAAGCCTGTTTCATTTTAATTTTCTTTAAAATACAACGATTTCAACAACGATGAACAAAATCCATACGTTTGTTGACTGTTTTATCAGATACATTACATTTTTCTGATGTAGCAATGATCAGAATTAAAATTGTGCTGGACTCTGTCCCACATGCACTGGAAAAATAAGCCGACAACGTTTATCTGGTGTTCCTGTTTTTCCAAGACATACCGTTCCATGCATAAATGACACAAAATGTTATGGTTGGCAGTCATGGACTGTGAAAGTCATGGAGCAGGATATTTCATGCATTTCTCAAGGTGTCTCTGCTGCTGACTGCCTCAATGCAGGAACAACAAGAAGTCCCATTCAGGCGTTTCTGTTCTCTTCCATTCTCATGACCCTGTTAGTGACACTGCTGCAGAGACAAGTTTGGGGCCAACTGTTGGCAGACCATGCAGGGCCATCCCCCTTTTTCAAGACATCTGGACGCACACACAAAACACAAGCACCTTAGGCTTTTAGGATGTTGTGTGAATGACCCCCCCCCCCCCCCCCCCCCCCCCCCCCCCCCCCCCCCCCAAAAATGGAACTATCATCGTAGCTTGTTTCTCTGCTTTAAGAATAGTGTCCAAAACTTTCACTGTTTGTTAAAATGACTGTCAAACACAAGGAGGCGTTGGATGAGATCATTTGGTAGGATATAAGCAGTTGCCCCCAGAGACACAAAAGGATGAGTGGACCCTTCGTTCTATTTCTGAACACAGACTTCAAGTTAAGTGGGCTGCCTCGTGACGATCTGACATGGACGGTTGGTTCACCGTCCACTGCTGAAACTGGGATGATGATGGGTTCATACTGAATGCGGCTGTGTAGAGGTGGGGGGAGAGGGGGGGGGGGGGTGTTGAGAGATGGGATGAGCAACTTGAGAGTACTGCCACAGGCAGGGCAGGGCAAGTGAGGGCAGACAACTTGATAAGGGCAAGCGAGGGGAGACAACTTGTTCAGGGCAAGTGAGGGCAGACAACTTGATAAGGGCAAGCGAGGGCAGACAACGTGTTCAATGCCTCTTTCTCTTCAGACACTGTGGCAAGACCAGTGGGCGAGTGGCAAAGGAGAGGTACAAGGCATCACCAAGAAGCTGCCATGTCCGGGTCATCAAGAAACCACTGTCCCATCGGCCTTTACCCAGAGAGTAGTCATGGCCAATAACCTTTACCCAGAAAGTAGCCATGTCCTTCACCCAGAAACTAGCCATGTCCTTTACGCAGAAACTAGCCATGTCCAATATAACCTAACCCAGAAACTAGCCATGTCCAATAATATAACCTTTTACCCATAAACTAGCCATGTCCAATAATATAACCTTTACCCAGAAACTAGCAATGTCCAATGTAACCTTTACCCAGAAACTAGCCATGTCCAATATAACTTTACCCATAAACTAGCCATGTCCAATAATATAACCTTTACCCATAAACTAGCCATGTCCAATAATATAACCTTTACCCAGAAACTAGCCATGTCCAATCTAACCTTTACCCAGAAACTAGCCACGTCCAATATAACCTTTACCCAGAAACTACCCATGTCCGATATAACCTTTACCCCAAAACTAGCTATGTCAAATAACCTGTAACCAGAAACTAGCCACGTCCAATACAACATTTACCCCCCCAAACTACCAATGTCAAATAACTTGTAACCAGAAACTAGCCATGTCCAATACAACCTTTACCCAGAAACTACCCATGTCCATTTTCCCTTTATCCAGAAACTAGCTTTGTCCAATTTCATTATTCAATAATCAAGTGAAACAGTTACTTTTGTTACAGTTTTTTTTTAAAAATATACAAAAAAAAGAATGCAAAGAATTAAAGCACATTTGCCAGAAAATAAAATGAAAGCACATCAGCTCATAAAAAGAAATACTGCAAGTCTGAAAAATCATGATCCGAGTAGTTATATGAAAAGAACGCCGAAAGTACAGGTAACAGTAAGTGACCATTGTAAGGGAGTACACTGATTCATAATAAAAACAGGTGAAAAAAAAAAGGTATGCTATGTGTTATTCAATGAATGTGAGCACCACTGAGCGCATGTAAAATGTCAGTGACCATGACATTGCATGCATAACATTTCTAACGGCAACTTCCAATTTGAAAATGTGGAGAGACATCTTGTGCATGGACCACAATCATCATTCATAACAATATAGGGGAAAAAAATTGCACAGATTCTTCAGAGTGGCAGCCATATAGATGTACAACACGTCCCATCTGTCTTGTACGTGAGGACAGGCGTGTCCGAATCAACCACAGGGAACATGGAGCTAAACTCTGGGAAACCCTAGGCCTCAATTTCTTGAACAACTCATCTCCACTGGAATAAAAATCCGATTAAAAAAAAAAAGTCTGGTAAGAAAGCATTGGCTGAAGAGGGGGGGGGGGGGGGTGGGGGGGGGGGGGGGGGGGGGGGGGGGTAGAAGGGAGAGGGGGGTTGTGGTGTGGCTTTTAGGATGTTGTGTGAATGAATACCCCCCCCCCCCCCCAAAAAAAAAAAAAATGGAACTATCATCGTAGCTTGTTTCTCTGCTTTAAGAATAGTGTCCAAAACTTTCACTGCTTGTTAAAATGACTGTCAAAATAGAACTCTGGATTATGCACTTTCCCAAACCTCTGTCAAAATAGAACTGGTTCTCTTGATTATGCAGTTTCCTAAACTTCTGTCAAAACAGAACTCGTTTCTCTGGATTATGTACAGGTTCCCAAAGCTTCAACATGTTAGAAAACAACAACAACAAAAAATGACCAATCAAAACACAACTGCAAGGCCTTCCAAACATCAAAAGGAAGATAAAAAAAATCACTTTCCTACAATAAAAAGATGATTCTGACACAAGAAGAGTGGATCTGTTGGAGCTGACCGACGTCAACACCTTTCTCCCCTACAGCATTTAGTGCAGGATACCATACACTTTTTCTGCTTCTTGTTTCCACGCTGAATGCTTCGATTCTCCCATTGTGTCCGACGGATGAGTAGGCAGGCAGGGTCATCCGCTGCTGTGGGTCCTCCTGTGGGAATGAAGACCAGTTCTTGAGGCACAAAGTCTTCCACAGACACTGCATGGAATGGAGTCCTGCGAGGATGGGCCCCCCGTCTTCTCAGATCCTCCTTTCCTGAATGGCAGCTGCTCTGTTGCACTCAAATGTCTTTGTGCCCTGGATACACTGTTGTTTCCACTGTGTTCTGTCAACGGTGACATCACCTCATGGTGTACACATGGTGCAACATTACTGTACCCCTGTTCATTGCAATAGGCAAAATAATGGTCAATAAGATAAAAACAGAAGAAAAAAAAAACCCTTTACTCATATTTATGAGAGAAAAAAAAAAAAACAACCTCACATGGAAGAGATACAGGGAAAAAAAGTTTAAGAAGTGAACAAAATATTTGGGGGAAAGTGGAAAGGGGGGGGGGGGGGAGAGAGAGAGAGAGAGAGAGAGAGAAAGAGCCCAAAGTTCATATACAGAGGTAAAATATTAATCACCAAGCAAGAAAGGTTCTGACTGTATTTATGACACAGACATGTGTAATATCCATTTCCGTTGAGATTTCGTGTTGTGTAAATGAAACAGCACCTTCAGCAAAACGATGAAAACAATATGTCCACCCTTCCTTCACTCCATGGCACTCACATGGAACACACCTCGCTCAATGTGTCACCAGCAACATATCAACGTGTCACCAGCACCATATCAATGTGTCATCAGCACCATATCAATGTGTCGTCAGCAACATGTCAATATGTCACCAGCAACATATCAATGTGTCACCAGCAACATATCAATGTGTCACTAGCAACATATCAATGTGTGTCACCAGCAACATATCAACATGTCACCAGCAACATATCAATGTGTCACTTGCAACATATTACTGTGTCACCAGCAGCATTTTCAACGTGTCACCAGCAACATATCAATGTGTCACCAGCAACATATGAACATGTCACCAGCAACATATCAACATGTCACCAGCAACATATCAACATGTCACCAGCAACATATCAATGTGTCACCAGCAACATATCAACATGTCACCAGCAACATATCAACATGTCACCAGCAACATATCAACATGTCACCAGCGACATATCAATGTGTTATCGGCAACATTTTCACACTATACACTCAACAGATATGCACAAAAAGATGCATTTCACAAGAACCACCACAAATAAAACTGAACAGAAGCTAAAAGCGTAAAAGATCAAAAGGAAGCAAATATTGCCCCCCCCCCCCCCCCCCCCCCCAAAAATGATACACTTTTAAACCCAAAGAACAGCTAAAATACAATATGAATTATGTTCTACAAGTGCCTGCGAACACACAGGTCCACCATGAACAAGTGCTGACACAAATGCATGGTCCCTTACTCAGCATGGAATGGTTCGATAATAACCCAGGAAAGTTCCGGTCCCTTACTCAGCATGGAATGGTTCGATAATAATCCAGGAAAGTTCCGGTCCCTTACTCAGCATGGAATGGTTCGATAATAACCAAGGAAAGTTCCGATCCCTTACGCAGCATGGAATGGTTCGATAACAACCCAGGAAAGTTCTGGTCCCTTACTCAGCATGGAATGGTTTGATAATAACCAAGGAAAGTTCCGGTCCCTTACTCAGCATGGAATGGTTTGATAATAACCAAGGAAAGTTCCGGTCCCTTACTCAGCATGGAATGGTTCGATAATAACCCAGGAAAGTTCCGGTCCCTTACTCAGCATGGAATGGTTCGATAATAACCCAGGAAAGTTCCACCACTATGGAATGTCAAAGCCACTGTTTGAACTACAACAATCTGCTGTTAAAGCCACTGTTTGAACTACAACAATCTGCTGTTAAACCCACTGTTTGATCTACAACAATCTGCTGTTAAACCCACTGTTTGAACTGCAACAATCTGCTGTTAGAGCCACTGTTTGAACTACAACAATCTGCTGTTAAACCCACTGTTTGAACTACAACAAGCTGCTGTTAAACCCACTGTTTGAACTGCAACAATCTGCTGTTAAAGCCCCTGTTTGAACTACAACAATCTGCTGTTAAACCCACTGTTTGATCTACAACATCTGCTCTTAAACCCACTGTTTGAACTACAACAATCTGCTGTTAGAGCCACTGTTTGAACTACAACAATCTGCTGTTAAACCCACTGTTTTTGAATTACAACAATCTGCTGTTAGAGCCCCTGTTTGAACTACAACAATCTGCTGTTAAAGCCCCTGTTTGAACTACAACAATCTGCTGTTAAAGCCACTGTTTGATCTACAACAATCTGCTGTTAAAGCCACTGTTTGAACTACAACAATCTGCTGAACATACACCATTCAATAATACTGGAATGTTACATCACTAATCCAAACATAGAACTTGAACTGAAAAAAGAACTTTGGATCAGATTTCTTTTCTCGGAAGTGAAATCTCCAGCTCCATACTACTACCACAACAAACGTTTCAGATTTCAGGGTTCCTTTTCATTTTTTGTTGTTGTTGCCTGTCTGGAAAAAATAAAAATTAGAAAGAGAAGGCGTTAGAAACTGGCTGAAGATGTTTTGGACTGCAGTGATGCCCATCTTTCAAACTAGAAGATCGGAAGCAAAACCATCGCTTCATGAACCCAACTATCATCAATGGTATAAGCAAACTATTACAATTCCAGCCTAAATCAACAACAACAACAAAAATTACCCTACTGAAAACGAACAATCAGTTCATCAGTACACAGTACAGAATGCATGGCTCCCCAGGGTCAAGTCAGGGGGGCACCCACCCATCAAACACTCTCTACACTAACTCAGCCACCAACTTCATCTTAGGTTCCCTTGATATTACAAACACCACATGAATACATCAAGAATTTCTTTCCTGATGTTCGCTGATCTTGTATCTCCAAAAAGAGAATTAGAAAAAAAAAAAGCCATCAAACAAGTTCCAGGACTGAACATGTTTGCACAAGATTAACACAACTGACACACACACACAGATTGCAGAAACACAAAGTGACTGTGAGATACACAAAAAAGAGCACCAATGTCTACTAACACCCTGCAGCTCTACAAGCAGAGGGATGCCAAGGAGACCCGACGGGAGACAAGGAGACCCGACCGGAGACCAGCTAGGACAGGCTATTCGTCGCTCTCCTTCTTGCCGTACTTGAGGTACCTCATATTGTAAAATGTTCTCTAGAAATCATACTATTTGCATAAAAATAACATATTATATACCAAATTAAAGCTTATAAAATGTACTTTCACAAAACAACTGTCATTCAGATTTCAAAACATACAACAATAGCTTATATGGAGTTTAATATGATTTATTTGAAAATTTTAACGACTTATTTTTTTTCAAAATGAAAAAGTCACAAAGAAGGAAAAAATTAAGTATTCATCATATTGATCATATACTTGTTTTTTCCACAAATAACAAACATTTTTACATGATCTAAACACAATTTGCAATGTCCACACACCCCACTTGTTTATTTTTTACTATTTTTTTTTTCAATTATGCAAATTTCCATATTTTTAGGTCACACACTTGTGTACAATTTTAAGCGGCCCAGACAGGATACTGTTTTAAAAAAAAATTAACTTATTATATATCAAATTGAAGCTTATTCAAAGCCCTGTTTGGCAACACAACTAATGTTATCATTAGATATAATCTCAAACAGTTTGTGTTCATTTAAACATTATTTTTCTGTTAAAAAAGCACAACGGCCTACCGGGCATGACCAAATTATAACTTCTTAGATGTTATCAATCAAGTTTCAGCTGATTGAACAGTATATTTACACATGGTACAAATACAGAATTGAAAGACATATGAAAATAAATATGTCTGCTTCATGATTACAATTAACTTACACCAGAATAGTAACCTTGACACATTTTCATCCATAGATGATACTTACATGTCACAGTTTATGATAAATGTCACAGTAATATTATAGTTCCTCTTCAGTACTAAATGTAATCTTGACTTTTTGCAATGGTTACACAGTACTGACAGCTTTTATGCATACATAGTGTTTTGTAAATATTGCCAGTATCTGAGAGATAACTGTGCTGCAGTTTGTTTACATAAATAGTAACAGATGAGTACCTGGCTGAAGTGGTTTACTGGTGAGCTTCAACCAGACAGTTCCTTTTAGAGATGAAGCAGTAGTGTTTGTCACATGTTGTACACTTAACAAGTGTTTTTTCTTTCTAGCTTAAATCGCCTGTAACACAGCTGACAGCTTTTGGGTGTATCAGCATGGCCTGGGATGAGGAGGACATGATCAGAGGGAGTGGGGGGGGGAGGTGGAGGCAGTGCAGGCTTCTTGAACAGTGGGACTTCCAGATCTGCAGTTATGTTTCCTATCTCTTTGATTAGTTCCACAGTAAAATCTAGCTGGTTATACTCTCAGGACGCTGTAGTTCAACAATATCCTTATTCTTCTTTCGAAAATCATTGAAAAGAATGTAGCTGTTCACACGTGCCACATCAAGTAAATGATACAACAGAGTTTTCCACCAACGGTGTGTTTTCCTAAGAGTCATATATTTTCCTATAAGTTGATCACACTTTTATCCACTCCACCCATAAACTTATTATAACTGTGTACAATTTCAGGCTGACGAACTTTAATTGGGGTATACTTGCCATCTACTTTGGTACTACGCTTCACAAGTTGGAATCTGTTTGCTTCACCATGAACGGTAGACAAGAAAGTAACTGGTTTATTGTCTAACCATTGCAAAAAGACCAGATTACCTTCTCTTTTCCATCTCACTGTACCCCTTACTCTTTTACAAAAGGTTTTGATTTCTTAAAAACTTTAGGGACCCCCCCTTTCTGCCTGCCTGAATAGTACCACAGCAGTATGTTTTCATTTTTTCAGAAAGTAAATCTTTCGCCAGCTGAACACCGGTATAAAAAATTGTCAAAATAAACAAAATAACCCTGACCCCTTATGACATTACATAAACGCATAACCACATCATATGCTAAACCATTTTTTGACACTGGCACTCCCTTTCCAGTGTAAACTTCAAAATCACAAGTATAACCATTTTTTGAATCTGCCAATACCCAAAGTTTCATACCCCACCTTGTAGGTTTATCTTTTAATAATTGCTTGAAAGTAAATCTACCACGATTTCTTACCATGCGTTCATCTATGGAAACATTTCTATAAGGCTGGTACAATTTCCTCCTACATTTCATTTTAATGTAATCATGAAGCAGACGCACTTTGCACAATTTATCTGTTTTGTTATTTTCTGTGGCTGCATCACAAACTTTAACAAAAGACTGAAGAGCTTTGAACCGCAGCTTTGACATAAAATGACGAGCCCAAAGACCATGAAAAAGAGGTGAAGTAGACCAATAACATTCAACATTTGGAGCTTTAACAATAGACATATACATCAGGCATGCAAAAAAATTGTACATTTCATCTGCAGTCACTGCAGACCAGCCCTGATACAAAGTGGGCTTCTGTGGCCCATGCTCCCTGGCATAGGCATTGGTCAGTTACAAATATGGTTTACAATGTCCAGGGTGAAGAACAACTGGAAGAAGGTAAGGGGAGTGAGAAAATTTTCTGTAGTTGGCCCGAGTCTTGATCTCCTCCGGCAGCTGCACGCCTGGAACATTGGAGGGCTTGAACTCCGGAATCTTCTTTACCGGGCCAGGGTCCGTGTCCATGTAGTCCATCAGTCTGAAATCAGTTTGATATGATATGCTGTTAATTTTTTTTTTTCTGTTGTATTTCACTCACTCACACACACACACACACACACACACACACACACACACACACACACACACACACACACACACACACACACACCCACACACACACACACACACACACACACACACACACACACACACACACACACACACACACACACACACACATATACATATATATATATATATATATATATATATATATATATATATATATATATATATAATTTTCATTTATTGTGTTTGTTAATATTTTTGTTTGTTTGTTACTGCAACCATAGTGGATCATTCCCCTCCCCCCTCTTTTCCATTATCTATACACACACTGGCAGACATGCCTACTAGGCTTGACACCAAAGTAAATAATGTTAGACTGAACATAATGAACTGTAAATATTATGTAAATGCCACTGCATACACAACAATCATCAACGGTCCACAGCACACTGAGACTTTTTTTGTTTTAGCGCACTACATGGGGGGGGGAACAAAATCATATGTAGCAGACGATTTCGGCGGCAGCCATTGTAAACAACACAATCGCCGATGTTAGCAACACAATTTATTCGTCAAATATCTGCTGATAAGGACTGACTTTCATTTATTTCTTTAATAATATGATTTATATTAATACAAAGAAAGTATTCACACCAGCAGTTATTGAAATATGGATAAAGAAAGAACGGCTGGAGGTGAAAACTACCTTTCGATGTGGAAACTAAAAATAGGCCACGTGGCACACTTACCTTTCCGTATCATCGGGGGCACTTGCTCGTCCGTTTTGCGCATGATTTTCCACTTGGGAGGCATCGGATGATCTGAATTGTCCGAGCAATCACTCATAGGGTGATCTCTGTAGGTTTCGTGTCAGAAGAACTCATTGCGATGAAATATAGAGGATTAAAGTAAAAGTAGTAGAAAGTTCGCTGTAGCAGTCGACACAAAAAAAGATGGCGACGGGGTCAATCTCGTGACCTGAAATTCCCTTGTGTTTATAATCAGATAAATATAATTAAAATGCGATATTTTGTGAAATTATAGCCACGAATGACTTAATTAAAGTACTAACGTCTGCTGTAAGGCATGAAAATGACTTTTCTGTCAGAAATGACCCGCACCTTCGGGGTGTGTCTTTTTTCTTCTTCTTCAGACAAGATAAACACCATTTCAAGACAACGATAACGAAGAATGAACAGTCAGTCATTTACCTCCTCACACTGGGTGCAAAATGGACATGGAACATGCACACACCTACAGTCCATAACATGAAGCAAAACAGAAAACGATGAAAGGTAGCAGTCAGTGTGAATCAAAGTAAGGTGACAGCAGGCGGACACTGAAACTAAAAAAAAAAAAAGAAAAAAAAAATCTTCACGCCACTGAACGAAAGAAAACAAACAAATCACACGACAAACATGATGCGTTTCAACCTCTTCGGTCTTCTTACGGCCAGACAAGCAACATTTCAAAGACAATGACAACAAAGAACAGACAGACAGTCACTTCTCTCCTCAAAAACAGGGCGCCATGGATATGGACAGGGGTACAGCCATTCATGTTCCGATTACAGAGTGCAGAGATGACATCATTGGGTGGGGGGGGGGAGAGGGGGGGGGGGATGGGGGAGGGAGGTCACCAGACTGGCTGAAGGAGGGCCCCCCCCCCAAGCCCATGAAGAAGTGACAGCGAACACCTGGGGATGGCGGGGGAATTCACTGACCTCAGATTTGCTTTGGCCAAGGGGAGGAAAGGGGAAGTGGGGAGACAGGCAGAGCCCGACCGAAATGGAACTGAAGCAGTTTAAAGACTGTCATGGACTCTCATGACTGGCAAATTACTATGCAGGAAATGGAATTGAAGCAGTTTTAAAGACTGTCATGGACTCTCATCACTGGCAAATTACTATGCAGGAAGCAAAGAAAACAAAAGAAATCACACACACAAACACACGCACATACACACAGGTAGGCACATTTATTTTCAATACATTTTCAGGGGGGGGGGGGGAAGAAAAAAAGAAAGAAAAGAAAAAATGCCTGAATGTCTCTGCCACTGTAACTTAATGTATCTCACCTCTGGCTATTCTAACCAATTCTTACACACAAATGTGCGTCTAAGACACATAAAATTACAGATCTGAACCACATGTACATTTGTGGCAGAGTTAAGAGTTGTGGCCAGTTATACTTTTGCTGCAGACGCAAGTGTTGTGACCAGTTGTACTTTAGCTACAGAGCTGTGGCCAGTTACATGTTTGCTGCAGAGTTAAGGTTAGTGATACTTTTGCTGCAGAGTTAAAGAGTTGAGGCCTGGCAGTGAAAGTGCCCCAACTGTCCTTGTTCTGCAGGACTTACCCTGACCCTCTGCTGCTCCATAAACACGGCTCAGTGTTGTAGGACTTTACCTGACCCTCTGCTGCTCTGTAAACAGGGCTCAGTGTTGTAGGACTTACCCTGACCCTCTGCTGCTCTGTAAACAGGGCTCAATGTTGTAGGACTTACCCTGACCCTCTGCTGCTCTGTAAACAGGGCTCAGTGTTGTAGGACTTACCCTGACCCTCTGCTGCTCTGTAAACAGGGCTCAGTGTTGGTATGACTTACCCTGACCCTCTGCTGCTCTGTAAACAGGGCTCAGTGTTGTGGGACTTACCCTGACCCTCTGCTGCTCTGTAAACAGGGCTCAGTAATTGCTTGGCTTGTAATTGCGGGATCACAGCTCACAGACGCTGGCAACAACTGTGGGCTTTCTTTTGCAAAATGATACCCACATCTGTTTGTGTGGAATAATTGTGATTAGTTTCATAAGATTTGGTTTGCTAAAAGAATTGTTGGGGTTTGAAAGATATCTAACTCTTTCATCCCTACAACTCCGTTTTCTGGTTTGCAGAAATCGTACCCCTCCTTCCTGCAGCCTGGAAAACTGGGGCAGCACAAAATCCCTCCTTTCCTTCCTGCAGCCTGGAAAATCAGTTCTTGCAGTAAGAACTTTGAACTTCACACGAGTCGTGTCATTGGTATACGTCATGACCGGGTCACTTGCGGGGCAGTGTTTATGAACGAAATGGATGCCAGATGGCCCCTACAGCGTGGGGAAAGTGGTTGCCGTTCTATTCTGACGGTGTGCTACTGCATACGTGGCAGTTCCTCACTTTACACTTCTGTTTTTCTCTAAATCCAAGAATGAAGGGAATACTCGTATTCTAAGAATCTAGGAACAAGAGGAAGTAATGGTTCATCGAAAGTGGGAACAAAAGAGTTAAACAACAACATAAAAAATAACGGAGTTACAGGTGCTTGGATAGATTTAAAAAAAAAGAAAGACGAAAAAGATGTAATGACACGAGAAACTGAGCAGAGATAAATTGAAAATGCACAAAACCAATGAATGACACAACAAAACGGTTACCTCATCCTCCGTGAATCTGTCCCCCATCGTCGTCAGCAGTTCTCTGAGTCGGTCTTCCTGGATAAAGCCTGCACACACATATACAAGTTCATGCACACATGTAACACACACACACAAAACTCACAGTTGGATGGCATGTTTTGCTTGCTTTGTAATTGCAGGTTTGCATTCAGTATACCAATTCTGCATGACTTTTCAAAATTTTTTTTTCCCTTCCTGTTTGCTGAATCTCCTCCCCTTGGTCCCCTTCGTTTGGTGCTGATGTTCTTCTCTGTTTCTTGGTAACAGAGCTAAAGCAACAGAAATCCGTTTTTCATCCATTTTTCACCTGAGTTTGTTTGCATCATGAAGCTCCCTTCTTCCAAAGGACACTGCCAAAAGAACTAAGCTCAATCTTTATTACACACAAGCAGGCGTAGGCCTCCGTTGGTCGTAGCTGACCATGGATAGAGTATATCCGACCTAATATTTAACACTATCTGTGTGGGTTGTCTGCTTGACCCAAGCAGCATTGCCCTGTGGCTGTAGAGACCGATGCAAGAGAGGCAGTCTTGTCACAATGCCCAGGCTTATATCTGTCCATCCATCCACAAACACTCACTTGCACCTACGGCCTGGAAAGGACACTCCAACTCAGCTACTTGTGTCGACGCAAAAGGGAAGCAACAGATACCGGTTTTAAGTCAGCACTCCATTGGTGTAGCGTGATGCTACTGTCCGCCTAAGCTGGGCAGCTCCCAGCCAATAAGGTGCTGTCCCGCCACGACAGCCTTCTTCACTGGGTGCATAGAGATTAGGAGAACATCCCACAAGCAGGTCGTAACTACTACCGCGCCGGGCAACAAGAAAACTTCAAGAAAGGGGTCAGCGCCAACACTAGGATGCTGGAATGTCTGGACAATGATGCTCGGGCTTTCTCCAGGCCTTCAGGATATCAACAAAGCTAGAAGTGCCAACACTAGGATGCTGGAATGTCTGGACAATGATGCCTGGGCTTTCTCCAGACCTTCAAGGTATCAACAAAGCTAGAAAAACAGCTGTGAAAATCAGACTGCTTTTAAATAGCCTAGATTTTTTGACACAGAGAATAAAACAAAACAAAACGAAACAAAACAAAAAAGACACCCTAAAACCACGGGTTGTATAGTATAATCATATTTTTTAAAAAAAAAGTCTGGAAAGCCATTTACTGAAGAAGCCAGCTGGGCATAACTTTTCTACCAAAACTGCCAAGTAGAACAACAATGACACTAACTATGAACAATGAAAATGAAACGCTTCTAAGTCGTGTGGCGAAATATAAACACTAGTTCTCAAACCTAAACTGTTGCCTGCAACACAATTTAAGTGTGATTCTACGATGATTGCAATTTTGCTGAAATGTTGGGTTCATCTTACTTAAAGTTAATTTGTGTTATAGACTAATCTTTGTTGTTGTTACACGCTAGACCGCTGACTTCCTCAGCACAAGGTGAGTGAACCTGTACAGGTAAGTGCGGTAGCTTTTAAGAGTTGGTTGTAGATCCTGTGGTAGGTGTTTAACTTGGAGACGACAAAATACATCAGGCATTATTGAAACAAAGAGGATCTTTTTATTTACAAACCTTGAAGAATATAGGAACAACAAACAGCAATCAAATGACCTTCAGCATTAATAAGTCGTACAGGAACACAATCGTACATGCCGCAGCCAGAATTCTACTAACGGCAGCTTTTCAACAACTAGACTTAAACTCAGCGAAGACTCGAACACTTCTGTGCTCGACAATGACTAGAACTCTTTAACCACTTTCATTTCTCTTTCCCTGTCGCACAGCTCTCATCCTTTTCATATGCTATCTACAGGATATTCTCAAACGTATCTGATCATTCTTTTCTTGAATATTTTGCATATCGGTAAGCTCAACCAATCAAACAACGTCTTTCACAAAAGCCCTTCCTCTCTTGTCTCCCTTTTAAACTGGAACAGTCGAGTCAGTGAACCATTCCATGAACGGCCCCACAGCCGTAAGGAGTCCAGTCTCTCACCTTTCCCGTCTTGATCGAAGCAGGCAAAGGCGTTTTTGATGACATCCTCTGGGTCGGTGCCGTTCAGCTTATCCCCAAACATGGTGAGGAACATGGTGAAGTTGATGGGGGCCTGGGGCAGTGTTTATCATCTCATCCAGCTGAGCCTCCGTTGGGTTCTTACCTGGCACAGAAAGATCACTCATGCTCTGACTCAGTCTGGAAAAAAAAAAACAACACAACGACACAACAACAACAAATAAACAAAAGCAAGATTGGAAAAAAAAAAAAAAAAAAAAAGAGAAGGAAAAGGAATCTAATGGTCTACCACCAGGTTATAACGTCCACCAAATTTTGTTCACTCTGGTCTGTAGAGCTTTGTTTCTCTAGTGGTCTACCAACAGGTTGTACGTCCACCAATTCTACTTCACTCTGGTCCGTAGAACTTTGTTTCTCTAGTGGTCTACCAACAGGTTATAACGTCTAGTGGTCCACCAGTTCTAGGTCACTCTGGTCTGTAGAGCTTTGTTTCTGTGCACAAGAGAAAGGGCATTTCACCCTATGCTGAACAGGGTTAGTGACCAAATAGTGCACTGATAACTAAGCATCACTAACATTACTGCCGTTCTCACAATTATGGTTAAAAATCAGTTGACAAGTACAGGTTCATGAGCCTGTAGAATGTGGCTGTCACGGAGAATGCGACAACTTGACAACATTTGATTGTGAAAAGACCTGAGACAGCAGAGCCTGCAGGTAAGCAGGTTCAAGGGCCCAGGGTGTGAGATGGTAAAATTGTACTGCTGTGGGTAGGGGCGGAAGGTGTCAACATTATTTTCTACTCCTCTACCGCCATGCCTGAAGTGACTTCAGTCGCCCTCTTAATGGTCGCTGACAAGTGGAGTAAAATATATGGGTGTGTGTGTGTGTGTGTGTGTGTGTGTGTGTGTGTGTGTGTTGTGTATGTGTGCATGCGTGTGTGTGTGTGTGTGTGTGTGTGTGATGTCATGTTATCGTGTACAGTCACAGATTTGGGGAGACAGATCTGCTGTGTGAGGCAAGGAGGGAATGGGGTGGGGGTGAGGATTGTGTGTGATGTCATGTCACCTCAGGTCATTGGCTTGCAGGGCTGCTAGGTGTGGGGAAGGGCAAGGCGACATCATATTGTCTTGTCAGGCCAGTGACTTGTGGGCGGCTGATTTGTGGGGTAGGGCGTCATGAGCTGCTATAAACACAAGATCAATGACTAGCAGGGGTGCTCTTTAGGGGATGGAACAGCTCAGTGGTAGAGCACCCAGACTCTTAATCTTGGTGATCCTGGGGTTGTGGGCTTGAATCTCTGCTTTCGGTACAGGGGAACTTACCCCTCGGAGTTAACCTTGGTTCTGATTCCATTTCCCAATTAACAGCCCTTCAAATGAGGCTGTAAACCGAGGTTCCTTGTGTGAACGCACACATAACATCTTCCACAGACGTAAAATCCTATCACCAACTTTTTGGAAGAGAAGACCAGTTTGGCCATTGGTATGGATGACACATTACACATTGCATGCAACTTCACCAAAAGTTGAAGTATGGCTGCTCATGGTGGGATGAAAAAAACAAAAAAAAACCCCCAAAAAACGGTCGTACACACAAAACTCTACTTGCTTTGTTGGGTAAATGGTATTAATCCTTGCCTGTCTATACAGGGAGTATCATGGCATAAGCAGAAAAATGAGAAAAACGGAAAGAAAGAAAAAAAGAAAAAACCCTGCCCTCACAGATTTAGTTTATTTCTCAGCTCTAGCAGCTGCTTCAGTGCTTGTGGTGTCTGCAGTCAAACAGCAACACCTTCATCCCTCCTCCCATATGTTTAGAATGCACTGGCACAACACTGCGTCTGATCCTTCCCCAATCTCCCTTATCACCTTACACTTAAAGAACAGACTGAAAATGATCTAGTCTGGCTGTGAACACGAGAAATGCAATGAGCGGCAAGACGGCAATGTCACTATCGGAGCATGGAGGACAGGGCAACAAGGCAATAACAATGGACACACACACACACACACACACACACACACACACACACACACACACACACAGAGAAAAACCTCCTAGGCAAGCTCACCAAGTGATGCCAGCATGTCCCCCAGGTCTTCCTTGTCAATGAACCCATCCCGGTTCTGATCGATCATGTTGAAGGCCTCCTTGAACTCCTGGATTTGCGCCTGGTCAAACATGGCAAACACGTTGGACGTCGCACGCTGGCGCGCGCGCTTCTTAGTGGTTGTTTTCTTCTGCTTCAAACGGCTCGCCATTTTCTTGGGTTTAAGGGTTGAGCAACAGCACTGCAAACACACACACACACACACATATCATCTTCTTTTTTTTTTCTTCATTTATCATACTAATCATTGTTTGAATGCTGATATAAAATTACTGTTCTTAATGTTATAGTTATAATCATCTAATAATGTTTTTTTTTCCACTGTAGACTGTAGAGTACAATTTAAATTTTGTCACAATTCCAACTGTTTCATAGAATCCACCCAAACACCAGGACACACCTTTGCGGCAGACAGTTCAGTCACAACACACACCGATGGAAATTCTACTTACAAATCATTAATCTTAACTGACGTCCAGCTGTTTTCCTCTGTCCCATCTCAGGATTTACCTGATGATTTGTTATTAATTAACAAAACTAAAACTGACCCAGCTAATGCAGAAATGGTATATATAGGGTGATAGAAAATTTGAGCATGTGCATTAATAACATACTGAAACAATCAGGTCAGCAGCCTTGATTATGTCTTTTTTTTTTTTTAGCATGCTTGGCTGTGCTACAACTAGGCCCCTCATGCACTGATACATCACCTTGCATCGTAGACATGCATTCCTTTTCTCTGAGCTCTGCTGAAACTTCAGTGTGCTCTGCTATCATCATGCAATGGTCATGGGGGTGGGGGAAGGGGGTGAGGAGGGGGGATGAAGGGGATAGTAGGGTGGAGCGTTTGGTGGACGAAGGGGGTGGGGTGGGGGTAGCAAAGCACCCATGACATAACTCTTTGCGACTACCCTCACCTCACAGGTAAAAGTCACTCACTGACTTAAAGCAATTTTTCACAAAAAATGAAATGCAAACAAAAGAGTTGTGGCATAGCTGAACATAAAATTCATATTAAACAATGTGTGCCAGTTTCAACATGTGTCATCTCTTCGATCATGATGTTTTTTTTCCTGCTTTATTGAATGTGCGATTTTAAAGAATATATATATATATATATATATATATATATATATATATATATATATATAAATGACAACTAGTCCGATCTAACCCGGAAATGAGACGACTCGCTTGTCAACTTCTCTCAGTCTCACTTAGCACTTATACAGAGACAGACATCGTCATAAACACGTACACCACTATTCCCCAAGAAGGAATGGATCTTTTATTTAGCTCTCGGTGCCGAAATGTGACTCAGTGCTCTCTTCTTTAGTGTGCGTGTGAATGTTCATGGATTGTTGCTGGTGTCGTGTGTGCAACAAATAAAAACACTTCGAAGCCTTCCTGTCCATATAAACAGCAACTCCAGGCCGAAACCGGACACGACACCCCTAATCACATAAGCGATCTCAATTCAAACTGAAATGACACCAATCAATTAATGTATACGGACTTAAATCCAATTCTAACGGATTAAAGCTTACTCACAATTTCCGAC